>UFQX01001328.1:0-59498 GCA_900497675.1 Arapaima gigas | reverse complement strand
TGAGATTCAGCTCACGGACAGATGTCCTGACATTTTCCTTTAGAATTTGCTGGTATAATTCAGGATGCATTGTTCCATCAATGACGGCAAGTCGCCCTGGCCCAGATGTAGCAAAACAGGCCCAAACCATGATACCACCACCGCCGTGTTTCACAGATGGTATGAGGTTTTTATGTTGGAATGCAGTGTTTTCCTTTCTCCAAACATAACACTTCTCATTTAGACCAAAAANACAGGCCCAAACCATGATACCACCACCGCCGTGTTTCACAGATGGTATGAGGTTTTTATGTTGGAATGCAGTGTTTTCCTTTCTCCAAACATAACACTTCTCATTTAGACCAAAAAGTTCTATTTTGGTCTCATCCGTCCACAAAACATTGTTCCAATAGCCTTCTGGCTTGTCCAGGTGACCTTTAGCAAACTGCAGATGGGCAGCAATGTTCTTTTTGGAGCGCAGCGGCTTTCTCCTTGCAATCCTGCCACGCACACAATTGTTGTTCAGTGTCCTCCTGATGTGGACTCATGAACGTTAACATTAGCTAATGTGAGAAAGGCCTTTAGTTGCTTAGAGGTTACCTTGGGTTCCGTTGTGACCTCGCGGACTATTATACACCTTGCTCTTGGCGTGATCTTTGTTGGTCGACCACTCCTGGGGAGGGTAATAATGGTCTTGAATTTCCTCCATTTGTGCACAATCTGACTGTGGATTGGTGGAGCCCAAACTCTTTAGAGATGGATTTGTAACCTTTTCCAGCTTGATGTGCATCAACAACTCTTCTTCTGAGGTCCTCAGAAATCTCCTTTGTTCATGCCATGATACACTTCCAAAAAAATGTGCTGTGAAGATCAGACTTTGATAGATCCCTGTTCTTTAAATAAAACAGGTCAACCACTCACACCTGACTGTCATCCCACTGACTGAAAACACCCGACTCTAATGTCACCTTCAAATTATCTGCTAATCCTAAAGGTTCACATACTTTTGCCCCTCACAGGTATGTGTTATTGGATCATTTTCCTCAGTAAATAAATGACCAGATCTAATTTTTTTGACTCATTTGTTTGATTTGGTTCTCTTTATCTACTTTTAGGACTTGCGTGAAAATTCGATTTAGTTGTAGGTCAAATTTATGCAGAAATATAGAAAGTCCTGAAGCATTCACAAACTTTCAAGCACCACTGTATATGACCGGTTTCATGTTTTTATATACCATGCTAGCAAGAAGAACATAGATCTGCCACATGGATGTGAGAAAGACTGACTTTTAGATTAACACCCAAGCTTGCAATTCAACTTTTAAGGTGATCTTCCTCCCCAGTTCTCTTCAACATGCATGACACGGATAATGACGGGACAATCACCCTGGAGGAGTACAGACGTGTAAGTCACATGATCATAAACAGCCTAGTACTTTGTTGTTTAGTTAAGATACGCAGGGTGACACTGACCCCTCTGGCTATGGCTATTCTCTAGGTTGTGGAGGAACTCCTGTCTTGCAGTGGTACTTTGGGAAAAGAGACTGCCAAGGGGATTGCAGATGCTGCCATGCTGGAAGTGGCCAGTGTCTCTGTGGGTCACATGGTACTGTATACCATAACTCCTGTAGGGTTTCATGACAGACATCCCTGTACTTACCAACAGGTTACATTCCATCCAACCTCAAGGCTACAGTGGTCCCAAGATTATCCCAGAAACAGGGCGTTAAGCAGGGTACACCCCTGAAACACTGCTACTGTATTACTGTGTGACACTGTAATTTACGATTTCAAACTACATTAAAATTAAAACTCGTTTAAAATTACTGGCAGAAAAAACTCCGAAACCAGACGATTGAAATAAACATGTCAAACCTTCATAATTATTGGGCCACTTTAAACATTCTTTATATATTGTTATGGAAACAGGACAGTTCAATGCTAAGTGGGCTGTTAGAACCAATTACAGGTGGACCAGATCTGATATTTACCCTGCCTTACCCTGCCTTACCCTGCCTTACCCGGCATACTTCCTGGGATATCTTGCAAACTATTGTGGCCTTGAGCTGGTTAAATTCATTCTGAAAACTGATGGCTGGTACATTAGGATGTTTAGAGAAGCAAAATAACATTGTAGTGAAACTGCTAGATTAAGTAGATCCAGCAGCAGAGTCCAACTAGCAGACAGCTGTTTAATGCCACCGATAGGAATTTAATGAAAACTTTTCTGTTATTTTAAGACGAGTTTTTTATTTGTTATTATCTTTCGGGAGATGAACTGAGAGTCTTATTGATAGATCCATAAACAGCAAATCATTTTTATTTGAAGTTTTGGTGTCTTTGTCATTCTGACAGTCTCTGTATATTGTTTTTGTTTTGTTCGCTCATGATAAAACTTTGAAGTTTTGCCCAAATCAAAGGTGGCATGTTGACTTGTGCCATTTTAGCCATTTTGGGAAGGTGATTTCCCAAAATGACCTGTATAAAACTGAACAGAAATGGCTTAGTTTAGTAGCTGGGGGTCTTTAACTATTACATTTTTCAGCACTGTTAACTGGCCTGTACCATGAAATATTAGCATGCATAAAGCTTGAATTAACTACTACTATGAACTGAATTTATTTTCAGAAGCCAAATAACAGAATCAAAACTGTAAAACTCTTTTGACTCCACTAAGTTAACTCCCTTTTCCTTTTTATCTGCTTTCAGGAACCAGATGAGTTCTATGAAGGAATAACTTTTGATCATTTTTTAAAGGTTGGTGTTTTTCAGAATTAAAAAGTTTTAAATGCTTTTCTCATACGTTACATTATATTTGAGTGTTTAGATTTTAATTTCCTCTTGACAAGTAATATGTATAATGTTACACACAAGTCTTTGTTGGGTATCTCCTGTGTTCTTTTTTATGTGTGAATTAAAGACTGCAATGTTGGCTTTTGTTCTGGAGTGTGTGTCATGGCTTTGCTCAGGATCTGACCAATAACAAACACGTTCTGAGTCCAGATCCAATTCCCTTTCTTTCCCAGATCCTGAAAGGCATCGAGATTGAAACACGGATGCATATCCGCTTTTTGAACGTGGATACTCCCACCCTGTGCAAATGAAGCCTTGCTGCAGCTTGTGCCCTTCCCTGCCTCACAGCAACATGTCTTACACTCTCTTGTTGGAGAGTCATCACTATTGAAGCAAGAAGAGGTCAACCTTCACATGAGTAACAGACTCATATATGCACAGATTTGCGCAGATCTAGTTTATGACCAAAATTAGCTACTGAAGGCATATGCAACCTGTGACAACCTACATTTTAGCTTTTTCTAAGCTGCCACTCACTCACTTCCCTTAACTGCTTGACCACAGTTAGAGTCACGGTGGTCTGTAGCTTATCCTGAATCACTGGGTGCTGGAATAGGAGGAATATGCCATGGATGGGCCGTCAGTCCACCTTACTATTTCTAAAAATTCGGGGGGGTGGGCATTTGCCCAAACATGTTTGAATATTTGCATGCAGTTTGCTGTCATTTTTAATAGTCTAAATTGTAGAACTCAAAAGAAAACAGCTATGCAGATACCAATATTCTAATAAGTGCAATAATAGGCCATCATTTACCAGTGTACTACTATCAGTCAGGCTATATTAAAAATGGAATGAATAAATGTTTGTCACCACTAGTTATACACCCAAACTGATATGAAGCCATTGTGACTGATTTCCATGGCAGTACCTGCAAGAAAAGGTACTGTAACTATAGATTTTTGCTTCTGTTGATATTTCAGACATGCTGATAGGTAGGCAGATAGACACAAAGGTTTGGAACAGGACAGATTAATGTGGTTCATGCACAGGGGTCTGTGTCTGCTTATCAGCCTCCCTACACAGACAGTGTGACCCAAATTACCAATCTGCAGATTTGTGTGGTCATTTTTTGAATGTGGTTCTTAGTGTATTTGAATGTAGCTTTGTTATGGACCTTCCATAGGCAAACTCAGAGTGCTAGGAAGTGACAGCATTCATGTTTGACAAGCAAAAGACTAAGGTGTGTGGTGAAAATTTTCCACTCAGACCGCCTTCCAGCCCTCATCAGGTTCAACAGAGAGGTGTACTTCTCCTGTGACTTCTAACCATTGTAACCATATCCACTCAGACTATTTTATGTCATTATGTGACCAAATAATATGTTGACTATGACACTCAAGTCAAACAAATGACATTTTTTACTCGACATATAAAAATATTTTGAAGTTCTTATAGTTTGCCACAAATAATGTTACAGTATATCAAAACAATTGGTTCCTTTGTGCTTAAATAGGCAGTGAAATTACTTTGCCATGTTAACTATCACCAGGGTTGCTTTCCTTGCACTGCATGGTACTTACTGGAAAGAAATTATTAATTATTGTTTAAATTAACATATGCACACATTAAAATAAGACAAAACAATAAGGTTATGCAAGACGTGCTAGAATACTAAGGGTGTTGTTGCTGGTGTTCTGAAAAATATCGACTCTTCTGATTGGTAATACTGCCATCTAGTGGTTCACGTGTTTATGGCCTTTACATGCTACGTGCTGTATCCCATGCCAGCAGGACCAGTGTTTCGTTGGTCCTTTGTCTGACCGAAGTTTGCTTTAAATGAGCTGTTACTCATTTGGTTGAAGTGAATTATTGTTGTGCCTTCCATAACAGCTTGTTTTTAACCATGTGAATCATGACTGTTCTGTTATATAAAACAATATCCAAGCAGGTTTCGGTGTTACCGTCCAGTTTCACTAGCAGAGTGATTCTTACTGAACTTTTTACTAAACCGGCCCACTAGTCAGCATTTTTTAGACCAATAAAGGTATCGCTCTAAAAATGACTCATACTCAGGTGTTTTAACTGTGACAATGTCAGTTGGTCTAGTCTGTTTACCAAAATGCAGTCCCAGTCAAAAGGTCAACACTCACTGGAAAGTGGAATTTTTGTAATATGTACATTTATCTTCCAAGTTCTTATTTGGAAGTTACAAGTTACGAGTTGTTCCTCACTTTCTTTACTTCTTGCATAATTATTGCATCACATTGGGGAGTATTTGGAGTCAGGATCCTGCTGGAGAATGAAGGTCTGCCCAGCTAGCTGTAACCCTGGCATGACTCTGAAGTATACTGCTCATAGCTATATTTCTTGGAATGGCTATTTTAGCATATTGAGTGACATTGCTATGGACTTGGGAACGATCATCCACGTTGTTGGCAACAAAGCAACCCCAGATCATGAAACTGCCTCCTTCCTACTGGACAGTGGGTACTGCACAGGCAGAACTCATGCCCTCACTCTCTCTCTGGCTTACAAACATTCGCCAGTTGGACCCAGATATTTAAAATTTGTGCTTGTTGGTCATTAAGACCACATTCACCCTCAAATTTCCAGTTTATGTGTTCTTTAGCAAATCTGGTTTCATGCAGGCATGCTCAAACTTTTGACTGGTTCTGTAGTTAGTCTGATATGAGATGTGACAATAAAGAGGAGAAAGTCAAACCTGTTTTGCAATCGGTGAATGAGAATGAATTATAACAGAGAGGTTTTCCCGTGCAAAATAACAGCATTTCACTTTTTTCCTGTAAAATTACGAAGCAAAATTGGTTCAGTCAAGGCCAATCCAGCTGCCACACAACTGTTTTAAAATAAATACATGGCTGATCTTTGTTTGTCAAATACTTGTTCTGCAGCTTAAAAACAAAACTGATGTCCAAAGCTGTCTATTTCCCTGAGGTGCATACATCCCTCTATGCACTAATACACCTACATTCACTCAAACATTCACCAATACATAAGTACACATTAACACACACCAGTGTTAGGAACCACTCGGAGACTGTTGTTGTTGTGGAGTTTATATGTCTTGTGATGAAGAGAATAGGCACAGATGATAGAACACTGAAGTGTTGTCAATTCGTCTGTGCTTTACGACTCTTCGCTGCTTGATGCAGATGATCACGGGTTGACTGCCAGACCTTCCTGTTTCAGGCGATACCAGTCTTACCACTGGGACATCACTGGCATTTGGTGACCAGGAAAAAGGGACAGCTGATTGGTCAGCATACAACAAAAAGGTGTCATCTTAATAGAAGAATTTAGTAAGGAATTTTGCACGCTCTCGGAAAGTTACAGCTCCACTTGACCTGGTGCTAGAACAGCTCCTCGGATAACATTGGATCTTCTGAATATCCAGTTCAATTCAATTCAGTTCAATTTATTTTTATAGGGCATTTCTTCTCACACAGTGATGCACTGATGGGCACTGAACAGCGGATTAGGACAACAGAACAGGTATAAAAGATATAAAGTGAGCCTACGGGTAAGAGAAGCTATATATTCGATAACAAAAAACACCATACAGGGTATAAGTGCAACACGGTAAGTCTGCCCAAAACCGAGGAGAGGAAAACAAAAAACTCCCAATCAAAATAAGGGGGGATAAAACTCAGGACGTCCAAATGCCGGCAGCTGCCCACCCCTCCTGGGCTTCTGCTACTAGAAAATAGTGCCAATAGCAGTAGCAGCTCATTGACAGATTATATTGCTAGGAACAGCTAGGACTTTAAAAGTTGAATAAATTGATGCTGGTCTCACCGCTCATCACATCTGGCCTCATGAGGGGAGGAGGGTTAACAATCTGCACTTGTGATACAAAGAAACCCAAAACAGATCAAGAGAGGTTTAGAGTCTAACAACATAAAGAAGAGATTAGAGAATTTTACACTAAAAGACAAGATGCAGAAGTGAAAAAAGAAGGATTCAAGATTACTTATGTTTGATATGCCAAGACAAAGAGATGAATTTTAGGTCTGGATTTAAACAGTGAGACAGAAGGGGTGTTTCTGACAACATCAGACACACTGTGGGTGCTCTATAGCTAAAGGCAAGTCCTCCTATTGTAATCTGACTGACTACAGGGGCTTTGATATAACTATCATCTGGTGATCGCTGGCAACACACTAGAATATAGGAGCAATGCCATTCAGTGCCTTATAAGTCAAGAGTAAGATTTTATAATCTACTCTAAACTAAACAGGAAGCCAATGCAAAGATTTAAGAATCAGTGTTATATTGTCATACTTCCTGGTTCAAGTGACAGTTCTAACAGCAGCATTGTGTATTAACTGTAGCCTAGATATAGGCTGGTATAGACAACAGTGGATTACAGTAGTTGATCCTGTTTGAGAAGAATGCATGAACCAGCTTCTCAGCATTAAGAATCGCTGTAGTTTGGCTGTATTTCTTAACTGAAGGAAGCACAATCTAGTCAAAGCAGAAACATGAGAGTCAAAGGACAGGTTAGTGTCTAATAACACACCTAATTTCTTGTGGCTCACTTCTTACTGACTGTTTGCTTCTGGATGGTAACTCAAGGTTAAACTCAGTGACAACCCTACTCTGCTCCTGAAAGCCCTCCAGACATGCTAGGTGAACTGAGGCCCCCAGTTAGACACAATATCATTCAACAGGGCATGGAGTAGGAACATATGTTGTAAAACCAGTTTGGCGGTGATCAGTGCAACTGGCAAACCTTTAAATGGAATAAAATTAAAAGCCATGGGGAAACAGTCAAGCACAACAAGCATGATGGTAAAACCATTAGAACAAGGTAAGTCAGTGATGAAAACAATGGAAATTTATAACCAAGGCCATGATGGGACAGGAAAGGGTTCAAGTAGGCTGTTGTTAGGGTACTTTCAATGTAGCACAGCCCCACAGGCAGTGACAAATATAAAAACGTCAAAACATCCGAGATCTTACTTCACGGACTCCAATAAGTCCCGCAGGGTCTGTTTGTGGGTTCCAGTGAGTGTTCTTAGAGCAGCAGCTACTATATGGACCTGGCTGAATTTCTCTGGGTCACTGGGGAAGTGAAACCCACTGTCAGGACCCACATAGAGACTGTTGCTACCTTGAACTGAGGGGCAAAGTTTTTCTTGTAGTCAAGTCAATAAGTGAAATATTAGTTCAAGGATGAAACAATAGGAGTTCGACAGATGCTTGACTAAGACAGGGAAGGACTCAAACACAAGGCAGGCAGCAATGATTTTCTTTTTGGGTTAGACAGCCTGTACACTGTATCAAGATCCCACCAGGTGCCCCTTTTTTCCGTGCCATGTTGACTGCATTCAAGTGCTGGTGCTTGAGTTGAGATCCCTGACACCCCGAGCTGAAACTGATCTATAATGAGATCTCTGACATACTTCATATATGTACACATTTACAAGCACGCAGTAATAAACCTTCACAGAGACAAATTTAATCTTGTTCTTTGTTGTGCACTGGCTCCTAATGTTATTTTCTAAAATATGGACATTTTCACATATATTATTGCTTATTTATATTTTCTTCCAGTATCTTTTTTGGAAAATCTCTGCATGTTCTGGAGCAAAAGAGTGTGTATTTACATGCCCAGCCAATAGTAAACAGCAAAATAGTCTTAGACAGAACATGACTGCGGCTCCTGCTGGTTTTCTCCTGTTTCTCAGTTCCACACATCCCTACCAAGATAACAAATGCAGCACATGCTTATGGAATGACTCAGTCAACAATATAAATATAAATATACAATATATAATATAAAAGGTCTAAAATTGGATTTTTAACATTTATTCTATCCATATTTGAGGTTTTACTGAATCTAAATAAGTAGCCTAGAGGTATGTCTGTATGTCATTTTATTCATTGTGTATGGGGTGTCATTAGGGCAGCTGAAGGGTGTAACAGTTTTTATTAAAACTACAAAAATAATAAACATGACTGCCATAGCTAACTCTCTGCATGTTCTGTCATTCTTTATATCATTCCTCATTCTATTACCAAAATTTTGCAAGCATGCAACATAAAAGTATTGCTCACAAGTGGCTGAATCTGGAGAACTATAGTGTATATAACAGTGTTAAAAGTGTCCTGGAGATGCTTAAATGATGAATCTGTTAACATCTGCCATTGGGTTGTGGAGTATGAAATATTTTTACTTTCTGTAATGTTAATGCTTTCACTGTTTAACTAGTTTGAAGTTAATCAAAAACAAAACATGTCTTACAGAATATTTTTATTTATTATACAGTACTGTGCAAAAGTCTTAGGCATGCAACTTCAGTGTCTGTTGAGAAGTACAGGTAGATTCTAATCTACCATCAGGGGGGTTTCTGGTTGGACCCAAATTCATTCTGCAGCCTGAGAATGACCTCAAACACCCAATGTCAGTCATACAGCACTATCTTCTGTAAAAAGAAGGAATCCTGCAACAGATGGTCTGGTCCCCACAGAGCCCTGATCTCAACATGACCGAGTCAGTCTGGGAGGACATGCAGAGACAGTCAAAGTCTGCAGAAGAACTGTGGCCAGTTCCTCAAAGTGTTTGGAAGAACCTACCAACCTCTACCTTAAACTGCATGCAAGTTTGCATAAGAGAATTGATGCTGTTTTAAAGGCAAAGGGTGGTCCCACCAAATATTGATCTGATTGAGGTTTTTTTGTCTCCTGCACTTTTTAGAAGGTTTATTGATTAATAAGTATTCGTGGCATTATTTTTGGAACCATCCTCGCTTTATAGCATTTTTCCCACAGGTGCCTAAGATTTGTGCACAGTACTGTACCTTTATCCAAAGTTTTCTTATGGTCTAACTAGTGAATGAAATAAGGCACATCTGTATCATTTATCATTTAGTGATTTTGACATAGTGGTAAAAGTGGCTTAAAATATACAGTCAAATTACAGACTTCAGGTTCCAGTTGTGCCTCTGAGTTGAGTTGCAGGTGCACACAGCACCACACACTCAGTACACTCTCTCTTACCCTCGTAGAAATAACCAAATGCCCACACAGAAACATTTCTGTCCTACTGTTACTTTTTAAAACTGGCATATTTTAAAAAAGTTTTAATTCTTTCTTTCTGTCACACCCAGTCTCTCAATTCTGGGGTTTTTCCTTTTTACCAAAAAGCTGCCAGTAGACACCAGTGTGGTGAAGGTAAGGCATACACAACCTTCAAACAAACCACAATAGTCGATTACCAGGAAAGTTTGAGCCGATTATCAAGAAACTGAAAATTTAGAAAAACATAAGCAATAGTTGCACTTTGGTTGAGCTGCAGAGCTCTGTGGCCTGAAGTGCACTTACAGTAACTGTGTCAGAGAGAAAGAAACAGAAAGAAGTTTGTACACAAATACCTTTATTTGTTGTCCCTGTCCTTTCACATGAATACTGCAATTGGTGGTGGATTTTGGGGTCTCCCCTCCTTCACGATACTATTTCCCCATCCCTTTCCAGCCACACTGAAAGCAATACCATTCCTAGCCTCATATCATTGTATATATGTCCATAAATTCCATCTCTGTTGCCTATTTACAGAAAGTCACCATTACTTCAGAAACATTCATATGTATCCAGTCACAAGCATTTTCTACTGTTGATATTTAAAGTTTAACAGTGAAACCATTAACATTACAGAAAGCAAAAATATTTCATTCTCCACAACCCAATGGCAGATGTTAACAGATTCATCTCTTAAGCATCTCCAGGACACTTTTAACTGCTAAGGACACAGATTTTAGAAGTTTTCCAGTAAATCAAGTGTTTTGTGCATGTTCCTCATCTATGTTATTGTTTATATGTGCTGTTTTTATTCTTTAATTTATTGTTTTGATTTATAGTTTTCTTTCTAAATAATTTCTTGATAAGTTTATCATTTTAAATTGAAAATAAGTGAGAAGCAGCTTTAGCTGCAGCTTTAGCTTTGTTTTGAAATACTTTTCCTCCAGTATGGCCTTTCACAAAGTTAAATATATTTTCAGTGTGGCTTCAGTTTGGCCATTTACAGAAATCAGTTTCAGGAACAAAAAAATGGAAAATGTTTTTTTTTTTTTTTTGCACAGACAAGCAAAGAAAGACTAGACAATCATGTGAAGCAAGTGATATCTGACCCGTTTTAGTCTTTTCTGAAATCAGCACAACATGTAGGAGCCTTGACTTTTGGCTAAATAAACCCAGGAAATCAGTTTGGTTGGAGAGGCTAGATGCTCACACACTCTTCTCACACAGCCAGACTACATTTTGAGCTCTTGCATGCTGATGGTACTAGAGCAGTATTAAACAGGTATTTGGTTACCCACATCCCCACACAGAAAATAATGGTGCTTTCCAAATAATGCTGATGTTATCTTCCTTACATCATGGACAGCCAGCATTTTCAGAGCTGCAGGGTGTATTTGTCTTTGCTCAGCATTTGTTGTAAGGTATTATATCTGAACAGTACATCACCATACATGAAGCATCATATTCCAGCTGCAAGCTAGTTAAAAAGCAGTGGTCTAATATTAATAATACATAATCAGTATTGGTATTTATATATAAGATGACATTCTCTTGTCTTTATGAAAAGAATGTGGCATAACCTATAACACAATCCTCCTTTCCTTCCAATGAAACCACACACACACTCACGCACGCACACACACACACGCACACACACACACACACACACACGCACACACACACACAAGGATCCCTGTAGCACTAAAAGGGGGAACTTGACCTTGACCCATAGTGGCCCTTCAGCTTCCAGTTTGTTGTCTACTCGTGACTGCAGGTCAAGTAGACTGCAGAGGCTGCGTGCGTGCTCCGCTGTCTGCAGTGGTTTCCAGGACTCAGACACTTAGCAGTTGCACAGTCGTATTCTGTAGTATATTTGCATCCCGAGAGAATTCACATTTGTAGAAATACCACAGTCAACTTTACGTCAGCAGTTTGGAAATATAAAGGGTGCTAAAGTGGAGCTACTGGCTGGTGTGAGGTTGTGAGTATTGCTGCAAATTAACAGATACTGTGAGCCAGTTTTTCACTGATTTGAAGCTTTCAGATGGAAGCTCTATAGATTGGTCTCACAACTCATTGTGGGAGCAGGCAACTTTGTCGAACGGCATAAGGAGTTTCACTGCTGGGATTGAGGTGTCCGTGCTTAAGCGTGCCATTAGTATTAGTCATTAGCAGAGCCTGGACAGCTTGCAAAGCCACCCGTGGCACTACCTGCTTAGCTTAGCACAGATGTCATCAGGATTGCTCACTAGCACAGTGATCAGAGATATGGGGAGACAGGACATACGCGCTATGTCCCAGAGGCCCTGGAAACAAGGAAGTAGCTTCCACATGACTGCTAGAAACTAGTAAGCTTTATCTTGTTCCTGGAGACAGCACAGGGTGAGCAACCGTCACTTGGCAGGACAGCCAAGTCACATGACCCAGACCCCGACGAGACTTTTTCCTCCATTTGGGTTTGTGCTGCTGGCTTGCGTAGATGTCACTGCCGTTTCTGAAACATTCAAAGTATTGTACCTACCTCTCTAATTTTGTTCCTCTGGATTGTGTTTCTCAGATACAGGTACTCTAGAACACAACAACTCGCGTAGCTGACATAGTGGTATTCAAGGAGTAACAAATAAAAGTTGACGCAGTACAAAAAAGTGGTCTTTATTTGATAAAATATTCAGTGCTATATTTGTAGGCACACTACAGAGAATGTATTTAACTAGACACACTGTAAATGACCAGACAGAGAATGTGTCTTCTGGCCAAACAGGAGGTTTGGCAGTCGCCGCCTCAGGGGACTCTTGTCTGTTATTGCACTTACGTCTTGCGTCTGTTTGGTTGCTTGGCCTTTTTTTAATGCTGCTCTTGAAGCTAGGGCTCTAATATGGTTTGGTAATGGATGTCTCAGAGTCGGTTTAAAACAGTGGCCCTCTCTGGATCTTTTGCCAGGGTAACATGCAGTGTGCCCTCGAGGTCACGGTCATCTGTTGTCAGTGTCCGTGTGTTGCTTCATTCGATACAGCGCCCTCTAGTGGGAATGTCCCACAGCTGATGGACAACAGCTTACACTGGAAACTGGAAGAACTTGTACAAAAATGCACATGGATGACTGTACATGATTCTGATACATCTGTAAAACAGTGACCTACGGTACTTTTTAAAATACACTGACTAAAAATTAAATGAAAATTAAATGTGATGGTCAGCTTTCTTTAAAATTATGCACCATAGCCTACAAATACTGAGCTAAGGGACTTCAGAATACATATGCACGTATGATCTTAACTGTCATCAGTGGCCAAGATTGTAGGTACCCATTTGAAATGTGTAATTACAATAGTTTCAGTCCTCAAATAAATTAAAATTAAGTTACCTTAAAAGCATTAAAAGCAACCAATGTGTATAACAAGAATATTTCAGTCAAAATCCTGAAACATTTTAAATAAATAACAGACAAAATCATAAATAAAATAAATAAATATACAAATAAGGGTCATCATCTTTGTACCTATTTCCCAGTCAGAATGATTAAGGAACCAATGTCTGTCCAGTTCTGAAATTGTCTGGAACTCCAATACTTAGGAGAAACGGAATCCAAAACTGTCCACTGGGCCACAGTGCTGTAGAATTCACTTGTGCCCGTTTTTCACCTTTGAAATCATTGCTTTCAGCTCAGGCACTACCTGAAGTAGAAATTCCTTGTACTGTGTGAGGACTACACAGCCGTACACTTTCTGCTGGAAAACGTTCCTGGCTGGGGCTTGTGTGGGAGCCCACGAAGGCTCAGAGATTGGCTCGTTGGGCTGCAGACACTGCAGAATCGGCTTCATATTTTCAGCCATGTTGTACGTGTGAGCTTTCACCATTCTCAGTTTGTCCAGTAGTGGGTTGGATGGCTCCTGCAGGTATATCTGCTGGTCCTCCACCGCAGCAAGGTGTAGGTAGAAAACCTTAAGCGTTGTGTAAATACTCTGCAGCTTCTCTGAGGGAGTTTGCCCAGTGATTGTTGTATCTGGGATGTTGTCTATCGGCATCTGGCAGAATGACTCATAGAAGTCTCCTTGACTGCTAATCTAAGGGACAGCAAAGAAGCAGTTTTAGAAAAATGTACAGTTATCATTTTCCAATCAGGAAATTATGTCCACTGACAGACTAGGAAGTCTGTTTACACAAAAAACGAGTTGTTATGTCAAAGTTGCACATGAAATTTGTAACATATGCAGTACTTTTTAGTTCTCATTGACTGTCGGCTGGCTGCCATTCTGTGTAACTGAGTGGTCACCCAAGCATTCATAGAATGTGTCACAAAAGCTAAATAAAGATGGATGTACAGGACATTTGACTTCATACTTACATATAATTTCTGGAGTTCCCCAGACTCCTTCCTCATTAGTCTGGCCAGCTTGGTAGTCTTGTTTAATGCAATTCCTTCTCGACTGCTACATGACGTAGCAGCTCTTGATGTTTCAACTAAGATCGCCACGAGGACAAATGGGAACACTGCAGAGCACATGGGTATGGCGTGGTTATTGATACTGATATGACCATCATCTGTTATGCCTGCAGTATTTTGGCAATTGCTAAAAATCGAGCTTTTCACAGTATGAATAGTTTGGCAGCAAAATGAAATACAAGAGATCGTAGTGCTACTTATCAATAAAAGAAATCTAACCTCAGAAACACCGGCGGCAAGCTACAGTCAGCGTGCGTTACGTGCAAGTTCTCATTCAAAGGGTGAACCGGAGATACCACACATACCCCGACACACACCACGCACACATACATCTACAAATGCACGCACATGCACACACGTGGACACACAAAGCTGAATGGTTAAGCACCCCTGAAGTTGCCCCGCACCAAATAAGAGCAGTGTACTGAGCAGCACTTACCCAGCACCGGCAATCCCTTGGGTCGCTGCAGTGGCAGACAGTGGCTGTGACCCGGCATCATGTGTGTGGTGACAACCGGCTAGCGCGGCACCAACTAGTCATGATCGGCGCCTTGAAAAACTTTTTAAAGTCTGTGACCACAGATTTGTCATAAAAGGAAATGACGCAGAGCTGCCTGTTGTGAGGCAACCTTTCTGAGAATTTTCTCACATTTCTACATGTACATACTTTCACTGCTGCACCCCTAACCTCCCCATAAACACACTCTGCTCCCCCCTCAACACCCTGACCCCACCCTTCCTTCCCATCTGACAAATGTGAGATGTATTGACAATTTCTTTTTCTAGATGATAATACAATCCCCAGCATTTGGGGGAACTTTTCAGAAATGGCTACATGGTCATGGATGTGGACATGAATGGAGAGGGATTTAATTTTAAAATCTTTGCAGATCATTGTCTGACTAAGATGTTATAATGGTGATTTAAACCCTTTTAATATGTTTGTTTTTTTATGCAAAAATGTCTGCATTTTATTGAAAATCTGCAAAAGGTGCACAAGTGCAGATGATGTATTTAAAAACGATGAATGAGTTTTTGGTTTAGCAAAAGACAAAAGGGAATATCTGTACGATTAAACCAAGAGGAATCAAAGTATGGGCTGGGCAGGTTACTGGGAATGAGACTTGAGTGGAAGTAGACACTTCCATTACCAGGGAAAAGGGGAGCAGTTGTATAAATAATAACTCCAAGATTCACTTCATAAATTCAACTTTCTTGCTTTCAGCATAATCTGCTTTGAAAATTCATAAGAGCCATTTTGGTCTGTAACAGGGACAAGGGTCCGCTGCTCCTTTATGGCTGCAAACGCTGAAGTCACCACGGACATAGGTGACTTTGATGATGCGGAAGCCGTTAGCACACAGGAAGATGGTTTCTCAACTGGACGTCATCAATGGGTCGCCATTGCTAAAGCGGAGGAGATCATCATAGGACACAGGGGACGTCACTGGTGGTAGAGAGGCATGTAGCAATGCATCCAAAAATACAAGCCTACACCCATTGGTGGTAGACTGCTAACCATGACTTCTCTCTAGTGCAAATGAGGAAACAAAATTTTCATACATACAATATTGTGAAATGGTTATTCACAAGAGCTCCTACTTCATTACAGCTGGAATGTATGAGGTACCATCTAACCAGAGTAACGCATGTGCAAATGCAGGCTACAATAGAACCAAAAAAATCTGGAGTCAACTTTAGGCAGATGTTCTAAGGGGAATCCTAGAATACTTTCAGATCCCTTTTTAAACGTTAAAATCTAACGATTTTATCTTTTATCGAGCTGATAAACTTGCGCTTTGACTCAGAACCGTCAGTAGATTGAAAACTGATTATCTCAGTGTTGCACTTCGACTTGAAAAATAATGCAACATAAATTCCTCTCTTGGTTTTTGAGATTGTCCTCACACCGTGACCTGACCAAGGCCGCCCTTATTGTTCTCATAATAATATCATTAATAGTTTTGGAATGCTTAGGCGTATATACCCAAAATGAGACCCTCCTTTTCCAGTAACAACGTGTGATGTCATCATGTTCTGTTTAATGTTAGATGGGAGTTCAAGAAGTCCAAAAGGCAAGAAAAAATAATCAAAGCAATTTACTTTAGAGTTGTGTGCTAAATCTAACTTTCTACATGTTCATTTGAAGCTGTGCTTTGCAGCTGCTCGGCACTGTTATTTAATAACACTGAAACAACAGGATGGATAACCGAGTATGGGGCTTGACTTTTCAGCATGCAAACTTTCGTATAGCGGAGTTGCCATAAAGCTGCACGCTAGGGACTATAACTACACCATTCATCCAATCCATAAATGGAAATTACCGCTTATACGTTAACCGACCCTTCAAGTCAAATTTTCCCACGCTCAAAAGAGTATCACCCCATTTACAAAGAAAATTCTTAGACAGTGGAAGTTTCTACACCTTCCTGGCAGTGACTGCTGTGGCTTTTAACCAAAATGAGGTTTTCGGTACAAAACATAACTTTGTATGTTAACATAAGGATTGCTCAGGAAGGCATATTTTTTGGAAATGTGAGTTAATTGCCAATTTTGACTGTTTTTTAAGTTTGTCATAGGTTTTTCTTGATACATAACCAATATAAATTAGGTACATTTCATTCATTATAAGGATCTCTTACCCAAACCTTCAAAAACTGCTTGCTATGTGCAGTATTTTAATCAAACGTACGCTGATACGGTGAACTTACGTGCATCACTAATCAGTTCATAGAAGTGACTTACAGGATGTAGGATATGTTGCAGATTTTAATCTGTTTTAAAACGTACAGTTTTCACATCCTGTTATGGTGCAGAAATGACTCTTTCAAATGGATAACTTATTCTGGTAAACTGGAACCTTGCATGGATAATGTGTTTGAGACAAAAACAGGTCAGCTGAAGCACCAGTGTACATAAAGTCTACAAGTAAATCAGTGGCAAGTTCATGCTGTCAGCATGTGCTCATGGTGCAACCCCTCATGATTCCTTCTAGCTCTCCTCAGCTCCAGTTGATTCGCTAGCAGGCATTGCCTCTGCATTCAGAATAAGGCCCTACACGTAAAACTCAGCAGGGGATCTCAGTGAACCACACTCACACCAGCCAATCAGTGGCGAGGGAATTCCACCCCAGACGCGGGTACAAAGGAACCCAGCAGGCTGCAGTTTGGTTGCCCTGAACCAGGGTACTTTCCCGGCAGGGCCCACCGCATACCTTGAGCATCAACTTTCTTGTTTGGCAGTGTGTCTCTGCTACTTCTTTGAATCTGTGACCAAATTCTTGAAAGTGCATGTAGCTGTGAGGGCCACAAAAGCCCCTCCATCAGCTCAGATCCAAAGGCTCTAACACGTGAAGATGAGCACGCCGAAGCTCTGAGAAACACGGGAAAGTTTGCGACAAATGCTGGCCACGGCAGTACCAGTGAAGCAGAGAGGTCCACTGTTTCCATCTCACTGTCACCACATCTATGCATATCAGGGGTGGGGCTGCACTTCAGGCGAACCATTTGATTCAACGATACATTGTGGACATTAAACGACATACATGGATAAATATTTCAGAAAAAGCATAGAACTTCAGAAACATAAATATGATGTTTTTATGTTTTTAAACAATAAGTGTAACCGGAGAGTGAAATTATATTCATCAGATAATCTAAACAAAAAAATATTCATGAATTTTTTGTGACATAATGAGAATAATTTCTTATATGTTCACAGCTGAACTCAGTTCCAAAGTTGTTATGAAACCGATACATGAGTGAATAGTGCACTGGCCTGGATACAGACTGGAGCAGTTTTGTTCGAAACACTTTCGTGCTTGGCTGAAAGCAGCACAGGAAATGTTGAGTTGATATGTAAAGGAAAGTCCCCCACTTCTTTCTTCTTGCAGACTCATCTGTGTCATGTCTTTACGTTGGAAACCAGATCATTTATCATTTATCCCATTTATAAGGCTACAGAGATAAACAATATGAGGTCATCAAATATATACACCTTGTACACTATGATTTTGCCTAATGTTTGTTTGTGACAAACAGCAACAAAGACATTACCACTCTGTTGTTTGTTACTATAATTTTTCAAGCTTTAAATTATAGTTTAAACTTTGCACAAACACGGTTTGATGACTGCAGATGGAAATGAATTCCTGAGGTTTCAGGTGTATGTTATGATATACTAACATGGAGGTTTTTTTACTCATTACAGTATATACCTTAAAAAGGACACAAAATGAAAGCATTACCTTCTTCAATCTTTCACTCTTTCAAGTCAAAGAATCTGTATCTGCACAGATTCTGCAGAATTGATATAGTCAGGACATAAATATCAGAAATAGAAAGAATGGTTTTTTTTCCCCAAATTCTATGCTTTTTATTGAATACAGCACCACACATACAACCACTTTCCTTGATACAATGTTAATGTACAAAATACAGCACCAAAAAGAAAATGTATTTCATTCTGTATTTTGAATGATAATATTCTCCATCTCCTTCTCCTGCACAATCTGGAATTCTGTCCTGTGCCACTTTTTTTAAAAGTTAATTGAACAAATGTGAGCAGTTTCATAACAAATTATACAGTAAATAAAGACTTTTTTTACTTAACCAGTTGGGCTTTTTTACTAAATCGGGGAGCCGATTGGGGGGATATTATTTAAGAAAGTGAATATGCACCGTTTAAATGTCTCAAAATTTTCACTTGTCCATTTAAAATGCATTTATCAACATTGAATTTCAGGTGGGAAACTGTTAAAACCTGTAGTTCTGAATGGAAGAAAGCAAAATAGGAGGAAACCATGACCGCATAAAATTCAATATCGTTGTAGTCGGAAAAATTCTGAAGGAAGATCTCGTAATTGTTCCCTTTTTAGCCACAGCAGGTATACATGTATTTCACCATACAGTGGGTACCATGCCATGATGGTGTTCATCAAGGTGTACACCGCAGGGATCCGCATCAGATCCTAACTCCAAATCGTCCAACATTTTGCCTCCGATTTACTTTCCTCTGAAGTCCACATAGAGATACCTAGTTATGTACGTTAGTCACTGAATAGGAGTGAAAGCTTTCAAAACTAAGCAGGCATCAATTACCTAGAAAACTGTAAATGTACAAATATTTTCAAAGGTTGTGCACAGACCTCAATTTCTTTTTTTGTGAGTCAGCGATTCCTTCCTGTGTTGTCATGCTTGCCCACACGACAACAGACACACACCAGAAAGCCACTGTCTAGCAAACCTAGAGCTAGCTTCTTACCTAGGGCCGCAGGTGGAGTAGGAGCTCTGTAGAAAGATTTACTCAAAGTTCTTTAGTAAAATATACAGTTGTATAAATTATTCAAAGTAGAATATTAAACTGCATAAGATCTACTTGAAATCAAAAAACTAAACAATAATAATGTCAAAAGGTTCATGGTGTACAAGGTGCAAAGCTCAATTTTTACCACCTTTTTTGAAAAGCCACATAAACACAGAAATGTCATGAAAGATATTTATTTAAACCTTATCTTTTGATGAGCACATTGTGACTACCACCGGATAATCAAATCCACACTACGTGTCCCATTCACGTACCTGAAATGGTTAGCTGCTTCCCTTGTTTTACCCAGGGACTGACACTGCAGTCTGACTGGCAACACAGAGCAATGACTCTGAGTCATACCTGCCACAGGGAACCATGCTCATGTCCATATTCATGAAAGTAAACAAAAGCAAAAGGAAGAAAAGTAAAAAAAAAAAAAAAAAAACTGAAACATGGAATGAGCCTGCACTGTGATGTAATGTAAACTTTTACATTATTATTATTATTATTATTATCATCATTATTATTATTATTATTGTAAAACATTCTGCACCCGGATCTTTATCCGTCTACATGAAAAAGTATAAGGCTCCTTTCAAGAGCTCATATAAGGCTATGTCATTACAGTTTTTTGTGTTGTTACTGTTTTATTTATCTTCTGTTACAATGCTGTGCTACACAGTCTTGGACTGAATTTTACATTTCAGCTAACTAGGAGCTCCTCATAATGTTGAGGAGCATGAAAAACAGTATACTCTAGAGAATAAGGCCATTTCCCAACCACCAAGTCAAAAGGAAAAAGGTCATATGTCAAGGGGCAGTTTGACAAAGACCCTAGAATTCGTCTCCAAGCCATCACTGCTGCAGTTAAGCATGTACAGTTGGCCAAGAAGAAGAAGAGGTAAACCAAGCACAGATTAAGCAAATTAATATATGAAAATAAGCAGATTTAGTCTATTCAAGATGACTGCACTTACAGAACAGAAGGAACAGCTTGGCAGGAAACTAGTGCACTGTATGAAGTCAAAGGTAAAGACTTGAAAATACTGATAGCTAAAGTAAGGGCTTGACCATTAAGAGCCTGCAGCCTCTACTGTTGACTTTAGAGACAATTTGCAACTTTGCTTTGATGTATCAAGAATATGTTTTCATGCATAAACAGCACAGGGCTTTGATGGAACAGACAAGTGGGCCAACAACGTCAAAATCAGTCCGAACTAGTCGGTACGTGGATGGCCAGAACTAGCAGCTTTATAGAGCTCCCCCTGGTAATTTGGAGGAAGGAAAACTATTTTAGGCAAAGGCTAAAGTCATGACTGACCCCTAGAACTGGGTTGATTACAGGTCCTTGACATGCTAATGTTGGATACATACACACACACACGTGTGTGAGTGTGAGTGTGAGTGCGTGTGTGTGTGTGTGTGTGTGTGTGTGTGTGTATGTATATACACACACACACACACACACATATATATATATGCAGTAGCCTAATTAATTTCCAGTAAATAAAATGATGGCCTGATGGACTTAATAACAACACATTCACTGCTGATCCTGACTTATGCTGCCTAAAACCTGGGTCACAGCTATGACTACCTTTACCTGCCTGAGTCAAAGAGAAAAATTGTTCAAATATCACTCAGAAAATACAAAAAGAAATTAGCTACTGTAATCTGACAACTGACAAAAGTTTCTGCTCTTACAATTTGTTTTTTGTGCACTGAATCCTTATTCACTACTGTAATTAAATACCAAACATTAACAGTACTTCTTTACAATGACTTTTAGCTGACAACAATACATTAATTACTGACCCCTGCTTCCAGTATGTATGTTTGGATAGTTAATTACAAATATTTATCAAAATATTTTACATCCAGTACAATGGTCACTGCTATTTGTTTACAACAGTGATGATTAACTGGGTGACACCAACGACATTCAACATGTAATCATTTACAATGTTGGTTGTTTAAAGTAAGAAAGAACAATGTTGGCTTTGTTAATCAAAAACAAACCAATCCATAGGCACATCTCAAATAAAGGTCATTAAAAATCTCAAGTGTCATATAAAAAAATGGCATAAACATAAAGTACCATTAGCTATGGGGGAAAAAAATGTGCTATGAGCATGTTTATTTACAATATATAATTAAAACCGCTGACAGATTCATGCTTCTCTCCGCAACCTGAATTTTCTTTAAAGTGCATGCAATAATAAAGCATTTTTTATGAGTTGACTTATTATAAGAAAATACACGGCTTAACAGTGGCTAAACCAGTGATAATAATCTAGATGTTACTTCAAAGGGAACATCCCACTGACTAATAAATCTCCAAAAAGCAAAAAATAAATAAAATAATATCACTTTTGATGGAAAGAAGACATTGCTAAAAATCTGTAAAACAAATGGAGCTACAATAGGAAAATAATATAAATCTCTCCATAAAGCCATCTATTCATAAAATACGAGACTAAACCATATTCCTGTTCATATCCTCGGTCTAGGTTTTCATATAAGATACTTTCTGTTATAGGGAGGGCGATTTAATTGTAGCCAATTGCTGGGCGTTAGCCACGACCAATAATCGCCATTTCTCCATTTTAAACTCTTTGAAATACCAATATGCTGACAAAGAGATCATATTTAAACATATCAAATTGCTTGACCCTAATAAAAATTTCCTGATGAGGACCTATCAAAAAGTGAGGGGCAGCTTAGAAGATACGGCTGCAGCAAAGTGTCTTGAAGTTAAAATATTTCCATTTCTTTTGAGTTTTAACACGTCGTCATCAATGCTTGACTTTGAAGAGATGTGCATCCACATTTTTTTTTTGTTTGCTCTTCGATCAGACTGAAGAAAAAGTCAAAACTGCACAAGACACATTGACAGTGTGATGTCAACTTTGAAGACAACAGGGGAACTGATCCAGCATCTTGACTCGGGGTGGACTGACAGGGGTAGGTGAAGGAAAGGGCAAGGGATAGTGGGAATTGGAAATGGGAGTGGCAGCAGATGGCAACAGTTGAGGACAGCTTGTAACCCATTCGGGAAGGAGAAAAGGGTGAAGGCTTTAGTGGCGAGTCCGGCTTCATCTGCTGTCCTCAATGGGCACATCAAGGGTGCTCAGGCTCCCAAAGCCCAGACGGACACTCTCTGTGTCGAAGGCAGCCACCTCCCGCTCCTGCCGTTCCAATAAGTGCTTGATCCGCTCAGTGTGCTCCTTCTGAAGTGCAACCAATTCCTCCTCGATCTGAATTCACAGTTCAGAAGTATTGTATTGAAAATATTCAGGTATCAATTTTTTAAAAAATGCTACAAGAATTGCCCAAATTACTTTTATAAAGGTAACTTATATGTTATAAATCCACTATGGTACAGTCAGAAAGAGTTCATGAATCTTTTGGAATTATCTGAATTATTTCTGCATGAACAGCTCAAAAAATGAGATCAGATCACCTAAATCATAATAAATAAAGACAATTTAATTAAGCAAACACAACACGCAACATTTTATATTTCCATAGCTCAATTAAACATGTTATTTAAACAGTTAAGGCCACTGATGCAGAAAGTATGTGGACCTTTTACTAACTAGCCTCCTTTATTTGCAATAAACTCAACCAAAATCTTTCTTTTACTACTAATCAGACCTATGCAATGGATATGAGGTGTTTTGACCCAATCCTCTATACAAAACCTTTACTTCATATTTATTTTTTCTTGGCTGCTTCAGATTGCACACAGCGTTTCACGCAACTGAGGTCATGATTTTGACTTATCGTTACATGACCCAACATCTTCATTGTTTAGATCACAGACAGGCACCCTATTGTAGAATTTCCCGGTAAAATTTATCAACTCCAAAATGACTTCAAGGGACCTGAGACATAATAGCAACCCACAACACTATACTCACTCCAATACGCTTCACAACTGGGATGAGGTTTTTGTGCTGGTTACAGCGTCTTATCTTCTGCAACCATAACGCTGCACATATTTACCACAAAAATTGCACTTTTGTTTCATGTATACACAAAAAAATTATTCCAGTAGTGCTGAATTTCTTTCTACTGCGAACAATCTGCCTCACTGTGGGTTGACTGAGGCCCAAGTGATTATACTTTGGTAATACTTTCTAGTATTCGGTACCTGTTCTTCAGACGTCCTCTGAAACCTTTTTGATCAGGCCATATTGCCATATGAACAAAAGTTGTTGTGAAGAGCAGGTAACTGAAACTGCACGTTTTTAATATAGCAAGGCAGGTCAGACCCACACCTGATTTGACTGGAACGCCTGACACTGACTGTAATGCACGACTCTACTTATTCTCTTTTAAGATGTCATTATTCTAGAGGTCCACATATTTTCCCTCGATGACCTAAAAATATAAAATAAAAATAAAAAAAAAATAAATAAATAAAAATACGGAAATATAAAATTTTGTGCTTTTTAAATAAGACTGAATAAGATTTATTTTGACTTTACTGAAAATCAAATCACATTTTAGGAGCCAATCATGCAGAAATCCAGGTAATTCCACAGGGTTAACAGATGTATTAGACAGCTAACATTTTCATTGTCAGGGACTAAGCGTTTGACACATTTACAGAGTTGGGTATTTCCGCTAGTGAGGGTAAACTACTTTGCTCAGTGGTAAAACAGCAGGAAGAGAAATTGCAAGTGGTGCTTTACATCAGTCATTTTAGTGCTACTCGGTGTATTACACACAGAACAGCTCTAATGAAGAACGAGTATTGTTCTGAAAATAAGTGACCCTAACCCACCTTCTGCTCGAGATGAGTCCGGCGAACAGAGGCCTGTTGCTTTTGCTTCTGATGCTCCAGCTCATGCTGTGCTTCAGCCTGCATAAGCACCTTACCCTGGTATGCATCAAGGAGCTCCATTTCCTGCTGGAGTTGTTCTTTCAGTGCCTGGACCTCTGCTTCCTGGGCCTCCCCCAGCCGGACCTATAGTTCCACAAAGTAAATAGTAGCAGGGCATTCAATTGAAGTATGCCCATTTCATCTTGTCACACAGTTTTGGCACATTTTTCAGTTTTGTTCCACAAAATGGCTGAAGACATCACACTACACCTGTGAGATCAACCACACAACCACCACAGCCACACAGTATCAGCTGTTTGCCCAGAGCTGCTTTGACAGCCTTTAATCACTTTACAGCCTATTATCAGTTTTCTGGATTATATGGGGGAGGAGGTGTTCAGATATGGCAAAATTCCAGCAAATCAAAATCGTGATTTAAGTGTAGTATTTCTTCTACTGCAATGTATGCTGTATTATGTACTACAGTAACACTTTTATAATCTAATATGATCACATCTAATAAAATTAAATTGTGTAATTGAAACATACAGACTGTAGCGCGAATTGAACGCAAAAAGAACTGAATAATGTGCTCAGTCAGAAAGACTACAAGGTAAATTTAGCTGGTGCTTCAGTGTCTTCCTGAAACTAACAATGGAGATGGACAGATGGTGGTTCTTTGTTTGAGACATTGTAGCAAAATTATTTAAAACATTACTTAATGCCTTAATGAAATGATGTTCTTTAAAAAGGCTAAAATTATTTACATTTTCACTTATATTGTGCTTAAAAATAGATTAAGTATTTATGATTTTTCTGTTTTTCCTGGAATATTTCTGCAATGATCAGTAGTATTTGAAATCAGTAAAACTGAGGTTTGCTAAATTGCAGATGGACTGTATATAGAAATTATAGAAATTCACTAAAGTTTGGTGTCACATGTAAATAACTGGTCCAGTAGCTGAAATGTTTTCAAGATTGATGACTAGGCCATACCGACTGCGAGGCCATCATGTCATTGATGCTCTGCTCATACTGCTCAGCCAGAACAGCCAGTTTGCGGGTCTGCTCCTCTTTCAGTGCCTTTAAGATGGTCTTGTGATCACTTTTGGGAGAGACTTCCAGCTGGTGGCTTCGTAGGGCTTTATACTGCTTAGTCTGCACTTTGCATGTGTCCTGGAATTGTTTCTTAATTTGCATCTCCAAGGCCTGAAAGGCAGAAAAACAAAGAAGACCTCTGTTTAATTTAATCTCCAAATTGTTGATTAAAGCCATAAGTTTGTATGTGTAGGTAATATTGTAAGCTCATTGACTGCACTTATGTTGCTTTGCTAATGGTAATGTTCCAATAATGGTAGCCAACAGTATGAACTAACACCATAAGCTCATGCTACAGGCTGATTCTACTGGATAATGATGAACTTACAAGCTTAACTAAGTTATAAACTAAGTGTCAAAATTATGGCGTAAGACGAGGAACTCATGCTACAGATTACTTGCATCGTGTTAATACTCAAGGTAACATTAAGAGCTAAAAAAAAGGTAAGGTTAAAAAAAATAGTTCAATCATTAGATGCTAACTATGAGCAAGTGCTAGACCCTAATGCATAAGGGCCTAAAGCTTTGACTCAATTGCTAAGGGGCAAGTCATTGGACCATAAGGTTTAAGATCTTGATCACCATACCTTGAGGTTCTTGGGCTGCTGCCGGAGCTCCATAGCATGCTTTCTTTGCAGCTCACGTTCACGTCGGCTGTTGTATTCCATCTGGTTCTCTAGCTCTGTCTGGTGCTGCAGTTGGATCAAGTCTGTGCGTAGCCTCTGCAGTGTTTGTAGCTGTCGTTGCTCCAGCTCTTGGGTAGATTCATCATGCCGGATCAACATAGCATGTTCCATCTCCTTTTGGGTCTTCTTTTTGTTCAACTCCTGAGGAAAGAGTCAGTCCATTATTTCAGTTTATTCCACTCGTATGTCAATGTCAACCTTACATGAACACTCCTAGTTAGGACATACTTGTTTTTATGAACATTCAGTACTTAACCAAAAGGAATTTTCTTCTACACATTAATAGTCCATCTTTTTTTTTTACTTAATGGAGCACTTCAGTACAGTTGTATAAGGTTTCATGAGAACAACACCAACAAAAAAATAACAAACCTAATAAAAATGCTTTCACAGTTAAAACATATCTTAAAATCCTAATAAAGAAAGAAATATTACAGTTTCACACTGCCACCGATAATGTGACTCCACAGAATCTCACCTATTGTTTAGTCACCTTTTCCTTCTTTGCTTTCTTGAAAAAATAATTTTGACGATTTTTAATTCATAGATTACTGATTTTATTTAATGTTTTAGTACTTCAGGACTAATGGTGATGGTACATGTTTTATATTGGCCACTATAGGGTTACAGTTAGATGTAATGTTATATGTAGAAGTGTGCAAAAGAAAGAGAGAACGACAGGGGGTTAAAGTGAACATAAACATGACTCACTGAGATGAATAAAATGTCTTCCTAAGTCAGTGTAACAGATGGTCTTATAAGCTACAGAAGCAAGCAGAAGATTAATGAAAATCCCAACAATTCATCCACCACAGATAACTCAATGCAGGGCAAACATGTAGATGGACACAAAGCCAGCTATCCCAAAGTCATCACTTGAATACTGTAATCCTTTTGTATCCGAATTCGCTATATCCAAATTTTTGCTATAATGGCTCTTAAATGCCAGTATCGAACTGATACTTTGCTATTATGCATTTTTATCCAAAGCTTACTCAGAATAAAAAAAACGGAACACAGAAAAAAAATAAATATGGTACAGTACAGTGTACCGTGTAAAAAAAATACTGTATGTATTGTAATAAACTACATTGTGTACTGTTACAAATTTATCCACAACAAAAGTTCCAAACATGTCTGCATGCTGGTGTCTTATTAGCTATTTCTACTCATTTCCTTGCGAGTCTCCTCCTCACTGTGTCTGATCACGTTTGCACAGCATTACCAGATTTATTGTTATTTAAGCTGGATAATGTAGCTGGAGACTTGGTGGTCCTCAGAGGAAGCAGAGAACGAACAAAATAACTAAAATCTTTCTTGTGCTGAACAAGAAAGGAGGTTCTTTCTCAAGAACTTCTTTCTTTAAAGGAAGCTTTAGAGCTGCAAACACTCACTAATCATGGAACATGACAGTGACAGGGACAGAAGCTTTGCTTTCAACAACACAACTGAAGATGGTGTTGTAGGCTATAAAAAAATTCAAAAATGAAAATTACATGAAGGCAAAGTTTCATTTTCAGTTTTTTCACCCCACATCTACTCCTCCTCTATGGCAATTATTTTAAACTAGGTTTCCTTTTTTTTTTTTTTTTTTTTTTTTTTTTTAAAAAAACNTCTACTCCTCCTCTATGGCAATTATTTTAAACTAGGTTTCTTTTTTTTTTTTTTTTTTTTTTTTTTTTTAAATAAACCTATTTTTTTAAATACCAGTGGGGGCAATAACAGGCAAAATATCATATTTTGCATACTGAACCACACATTATAAACATACAAATTAATGACAAAATTAAGTGTTTTCTAATTAGGTGACGTGTTTAGAGTGTTTTACCATGCTGAAATCATAGGTTGATAGTCATAAAGATGTTTTTGGATTTTTGTTGCCATTGTCCAAGGCTTTGAACTTTTATGTTAAGATTACACAAATTATTATACTTTATTAACTTTTACACAGCTGTTTATTATTCTTAATGTAATTTACATTGTTTCGAGGTCTGAAATATCATCTGGCTGAAGGTAGCATAACCTTCATATTATGGTAAAAACTTTTTGGTATGGGAGAATACAATTTTTTCCCTGTAAAAAATAATGTAAATATTTTACCTACTGAGTAAATTTTCAGGAATGAACTGCATCAGCTAACCTAAGAAGACTGTATATTCCTACAGAATTTCCATTTAGAAATGTACACTTTATGTTTTAACTTTAAATTTCTAAGTGGAAATTCTGCAATAATATTTGATGTTCTTAGGTTAGAAGATGCTATTAATTAGGTTAGTAGATACTATTCATTGCTAAAAAATTACTGATCCCCTTTGCTACATTCAGGTAAATTGACAGCAATTACAATGAATTACATTTCCATACTAATAAATGTAATAATGAATCACTGTAATTAGAAAATTAGGAAATGAAAAACAGAGGCCTTGCCTCCCGCATCTGTTCCTGCTCAAACTCATGTCTCTTAATAAGAATCTTGCGCTTGAAGGCACGGCAGTTGCGATCATAGAAGGCCCTCTGCTGGCTCAGGAGCTGTGCCTCTTCCTCTGCCTGTGTGTGCTGTACCGTCTCCTTGTGCTTAGACAGCCGCTCCAACTTTTCCTTTTTTGGAGTGCTGTGGTCCTCGTTCATCTCCTATGACAAAGTAGCAGGGACAAAGTCAAGTCAGTAGCCAACTTGAAAGAGACAAATTCATACTCAGATTCTTGGCTCCTTATTGAACTTTTCACTTTATAACCTTGTTCCTGAAGTCACCAAACTTCCAGTTTCACTGGACTCTTTAGAAGGTGCGCTCAAAGACCGTGTGATCATTTAATTTTTTATTAATTATATAAATAAGTAATAAAGTCTGAGTGAAACAAGTGCCAGAAACATCTCCAGCAACAGTTTCAGGATAAATTTAAGCAGTACAACCAAGGATCATAAATAGGCAACTTCTAAGCAATCCTTTAGCTTTAAATTTCTCAAAAGTTTTACTGAAATATGTAAATGGGCAAGAAAACATGAGTACCAGAGGAAAACTATAGATGAAGACTTCTGGAACTTTTCATATGTTTAGAGATAAACAAAAGCCCTGCAGACCTAGGTGACTTTCTGAACCCCTGGGCATCCAGAAGATGTGTGACTTGAACACTGATTATTTAAGTCAGCTCCCACTGGATGGACAGATAAAGATTGTGACATCTGGTCACAAGTCACAAGAATGCACTAGCCTCCTTGATCTTTTCCTTGCAGAGCCGGTACTGCTTCCTCTGGTTCTCTAAGAAGGTGGTCAGCTCCTTCTTCTGCTGAGCCAGGATCTGCTGCTGGAACCTCTTTTCATCAGCTGCTGCTCCCTTTGTCTTAAGATGTGTAGATGTGGTAAGTAGAAGTAGGGGAAGGGCACAAAGGATGATTACTCTCCCACATCCACAGGGAATCCAGGCAGACATCCTTTCTTACCAAAAACAAAAGTAATGGTTATTGTGTATATTGTAATGAAACTGTAAAGAAGAAAGTCTTAACAGAACTCAGGTTTGTGCCATCATTTAAACATTTTAATGTTAACTGACCCAAATGAACAGGTAACAGATTGTTTCCACCTATCAGATGGTTAAAATACCCCTGTTGGGGTCCATGAGGTTGCCCACCTCCTTATCCAGGCGAACTGCATGTCTCTTGGCTAATTTCTCCAGCTCAATGTGGGCATTGTTGGCATGTGTCTCCACCTCCTTCTGCAGACGGAGCCGGTGCTCATCCATCTCAGCCTTCAGCCTGTTCTCCAGCGCCATCAGCTGCTTCTGGTGCTGCCGCCGCATGCACTTATAGCCCCACATTGGTTCAGGTAGCTCGCTGTCGTCTTCATGCTCCTGGATTTGCCTTGTGACCTGCAGGTAGCATTTTTCAGGATTCATTAAAATAAATATTCTAATCAAGGAAATAAACACCTTAACCAGCTGGCCACTGCCTAGAACTTGACCGAGCTTGGCTGACGGTGATGGGATAAAAGCAGTCCTTGGATGATAAAAGCCTAACTTTCAGATGCAATCATGAGCAGGAATTCACATGATTTTTAAATGCAGAAGAAAAATTCCCCAAGAAAATAAAGTATAAAAAAGAAGGAATATTTGCAGCCACAGAATAAAATTCATACGAAAAATGATATGAGAAAATGGGTACTACCTGGTGACTGTAGACATAAGATACAATTACTCATTCGGTTTAAATCTCTGTAATCAAACCACTGTTATTTAAAAAATTTTTGTAAAATTGTCTGCATCACTTAGAATTACTTTAAACCAAATTAATAGTACTTTTTTATTATGAAAGAAAAGGAATTATACTTAATACAATTTATACTTTCACGTAATTATTTACATAATTTATATTTTCCTGGGAAAGACTTTCAGCATCGCTTCCACCATAAGAACCTTTGAGGTGGGATCATAGATCCATAGAAAACCCCCATGACATAAAGGCCAATGCTCTTCAGAACACTGCTAGAAGTCTTCATCTGACTATCTATTTCATATCATCTCTACAGCTCTTCCTCTATTACTGTGACCTATTCCTGTGGGATTACAAAAACAGTGAATAGTATTGCTCAGTTATTATCTGCAGTGCCTTTCCTCAGAGAAAAAAACCAGTGCTTTGGTATCGTCACTTAGACCCTCAAAATAGCGTAGAAACATTACAAAATGACAGTATGTTTTGTTCATTTTCTGTACAAGTGTTTCATGAGAAATTTCTTGGACCTCACACAGCAACATCAGTCAGGCCGACGGCCGAGTCCACGTGTAAAAGAAACTACTTGGTAAGACATTAAGGCCAGCACTACGGCAGCCATGATTGCTACAAACTATGTAACACAGCAGTATGACATCTTACATGTATTAGTTCCTTAATAGTATAATGACACTCATCCTCAATCGGAAGACCTGAATCACCCGCATTTGTTAGAAACATACTGCACCTCCTTTAGCACCCGGCAGCAAAACTACGTGTTCATTCACACATTCTACTTTACCCCAGTACATCTTCGCAGGATGTTTTCAAGGAAGGGGCAGCTGTGATTTAAAGATAAGGATGGTCCTGGCACTTACTTTTTTCCAGGAATGTAATAGGACACAAGCTTACTGGAATTCTGTTCCTTCAATCATACAAAAAATATATAAAAATGTTGGGTTGTCCTCCTCTAATTTGTTATTAAACCATAACCTGAATCTAGTTTTTGTTGAACTTATGTAACATAGTTCATGCTTTATACACTTTTATACACACAAATATTCACACACGTGCAAAACAAACATACAGGTATAAGTTTATGCCTGGATGATGAGTCTGTGAAGGGATCCGTTCTTTTGGAGAAACACAAGATCATCTGTTGACTCTACTTTATGGGAATACCAAATTTCACGTATGTGAAGTGAAACCCAAGTACAGAAACACAAACAAGCAAGCTACGATCAAAACACAGTCACAAAGGCCATAAAGGGCACACATCTCAACTGCAGCAAGTAAAAAAACAGGCAGTGAAAAGCATCAGCAGGGCCTGTAACCCAAGTCCCTCATTGTGCTGGAGAAAGAGATATTACACTGCAGGCTGTCAGCACACATAAAACACTGAATAAATAACACTCCGATCGCACCCATCAAAGATTTTCACATCAGGAAGGTTAACAATTAAAACCAGATGGGAGACGATGAAGGACTGAGAGGGGGAAAAACAGGCATTTTCTAACAAGACGTGGTTGCCATGACAACCGACATGGAGAACGCTGGGCACAGCCGAGAGAAAAATGCTCCATGTTCGCTTGCAAAGAGGGGCTAGCGGGGAGGAAGAGGAGGTGCGGACCTTACCAAAGGTGCTGATTGGATGGTGGCGAAGCGCTCCCGGTTCCGGTGGTGGTGGGCCTGGCCCCGGTCGGGGGAGGTAGGCCGCGGCTCAGGCCTGGGCTCCGGGTGCGGCGCCCCATCCCTCACAAGCGTGTTGTCCTGCAGGGGCGGAGGAGAAGGGAGAGAGGGAGCCGGTGAGCTCGCCCTCGGCCTGCCGCTGTCGCTGCTGCTGCTCCCCGTCCCCCCCCACTGGCGTGCATCCCCGCCCCCCCGGGCCCTCCTCCCCCTGGCAGGCCCCCTGCTACTTTCCGCAGCTCCCCACTACGGGAAGCTCATAGCCCAGCCAGCCTGGAGGCAGCGACGTGGCTGGCTGCTTCTGGAGGTGAGATGCAGCCTGTGCAATGCCCCTTTACTGCTGAGGAAATGGGGAGCCAAATCCCACCCAGGAGGGGCCGAGGTAGGTTGAGGGGGATGCCCAGCAAGGAAGTCGCAAGAATACGAAGTGCAGAACAGCAGGAAAATAAATGCACAAAAAAGCAAGTATTTCCCTTCCTGGTTCTTTCCCGCCTCAGGGTCACCGGAGTGCTTAGCAGCGAGCTGTCGTTCAATCCTCCTCCGTTATCTCATCGGCGTCGATCAGGGCCGTGAAGTGCCTCCGGAGGCGTTTTGCTTTCAGCCTCACGACCGCAGCACGGTAGTAGGGAGAACTGGATCCTTCAAATATCTCTGTTGATTTATCTGTCACATTGGAACCAGGCTTTCTGTTCATAAAAGGTTTGCTTCTAGTGCTTTCTATTCATCTCCCTTACACTCCATCTCCACACTCGCTCTCTCTACCTCTTTCTCTCTCCTCACTCCCTTCTCTCCCTTCTCTCCCTCACTCTCTCTTGCTCACTTGTGTTTTAAAGATACAGTACAGTTTTTCATGGAATGTCACCTTCTTCTAGAACACTGAATGTATGCACAGGTATCCAGACCACCAGATACACTTATTTGTACAGCAGAATTTTCTATTTTCTAGTCCAGCGTCCAGCAGTTTTTTATCTGTTAATTCACACCGTTATTTATTACGAGGAATGTGTCATTAGAAAATATGCACTGACCCTACAGTACCAAATAACATGAACCAAAGCGAATAAACAGTTTAGCTCAATCTCTTTAACGCTTTTGCAAGCCATTTTATACGACTCTGGGATACAAGGTGTCCGGCTGAACTACTAACCCAGTTAAGTTCGGTAAACCCAACTAGGGATCAGTTCGTGAAATATAGATGGTGAAAGTCACAAGCAAAAAAGCTAAAAGGATATTTTTCTTGTCAGTTTTTCTGAAAGTGCGCTGGAATATATGAATGTATTCATTTTTAAAAAACCACACAGCACGTAAAATGTTTTCTTATACATTTCTTTGTACCATCATATATAAAGAGTAGAAACAAACATCCTCTGGGAGGCCACACATTATGGGCATGTTGGAGTGGCCATGTGTCAGCCTGTAGGAGGGAACAGAAGTATACAGAAAAAACCCACAGAGACACATGCAAACTCCACACAGACTAAACTAGATTTAAACCTACACCCAAACAACCCAGCTGCTGGGAGGCAGCATCACCACTTGCTGAGCCGCCATACCCTGCTGCTTTCAAAATCACAGCTGTAAGGAAATGGGAAGGCCTATCTGCAGGTTAACCAGATGTGTCACTTTCAAAAGAATGACGCGCCCCAAAAATACCTTCATCTGGTTCTTATCCTGTATTTCATATATTTTCCTTGAAATAGTCTTGTTAATTTGAATAGTTTTGTGTAATTCTTTAATTTACATAAGTTTGATCGTGCCAACTTGTTTTTAGGTGTTTTCGGTTTGTTTCTAATGTAGTTTGTAGTTAAGTTTCTACCTGCTTCTTTCAAAATGACTAACTAATTATGCTGGATGCAATCTCAGTTCTCTTTGTGGATGAGAACTTAGGTCTTACACACAACCATCTTATTTTTGATATTACTTTTGTATGCTGGCTCCTAAACATAACAACACAAATGGACTGAAATTCTGTAACTTTATTTGTTTGTAAATCCAAAGTCAACGTTACTACTTTGTCCCAAACAATAAATGCTACGCGATACAGATAACCCGTACCGATTTATGGTACAGTTTCTGTGCAACCCTCAGATAAAACTGTAATAATGTCGTGTACCACTTCCATTCATCTATCAACTGAAGGAACCAGTTCATTTACATTTTATTTTTTAGCTGAGAAATGTAAAACTCAAAATGCATATAAACAGATTCCACAAAAGACAAGAATCTTTAGATCCAAGCGCACAATTACTAAATCACAGATTGTTTATCTGATGCTGCTGTTTTGCTTGCGCATATTATTCATGTGTTGTACCTGCCTCCAGAATTCAGATAGAGGAATCAACACGACTACAAATGTTGCATATACATAGTAGATTGTACCAGAAGTTGTGGCACAAGTTCCTGTTTGGGTCAGTTAAGGCTGCAAAATAGGTCAAACTTAGTTATAAATGAGTTTGAAAGAGATCATTTCTTGAATGCTGGGAGGCAGATAAGAAGCTTCTACCACATCACGCCCAAAACTGAGAAGTAACAGACATTCAGTTTTAGATCCCTTACGAGTGGGACCATCAAGAGTCCCAAGTTGTAAGAGGACAGTGTTCTTGCTGAGAAGTAGAGAAGAATGAGGTCAGGTAACAGGTTGCATACAAAATCCGTCATTTGATTCTAGAGACTGTGCTTCTCACAGTGACCAAAGCTTTCCATTCAGCTAGTGCTGCATCCTACTCTTCAATTCTTATTCTTCTCAACCTCTCTGCTGTATTTGACATAGTAAATAATGTTATTCACCTTGCCTTGCTATAAACACTTAGTATAAACAGACTAGCTGAATTACCTGGCATTGCCAGGGTCAAAAAAGGAAAGGTAAAAAGTAATAAAAAATCACCAGGCTGTATTACCCTTAAGCTGTTTGGATTTAGTAGATAAACGTCATTAGTGCTGTGGATATGACAGCTACTGGCCCTTGTCACCACTCCAGCAAGATGACGATTGCTGATGCTCATGATGATGACGATGACTTACTGTTTTGTTACCAAGGCAAATACCAGGCTGATGTATACTTTGTTTTCGTTGTGTACGTACATATGACAACTACTGGCTCCTGTCTTTTCCAGCTGGGACCCCACTGAAGGTATTTTGAACAGTATGACATAAGTGGTTGGGTTTAGTACTTGAGATACAAGTGTACGCCTTGCAAGCTCCATTGAGATGGTACAATACACAGATGGAGACACGGATGCCCCAGAGGGTGACATGCAGACAGTAATAATAAATTATACATCACCAAACTTTATTACCTTTAAATTTGTTCCATTTAGTATTTGAGCCTAATGTGTATAGCGCAGCGTGTTTCAGTATGAAAGTTTGACTCTATACTCCAAGCAAATGCTAGCAGCACTTCCCCTGCCCATCCCACCGCCCACTATCTCCTATCACATCCTGCTCTTGCTACCTGCCATCATCCCTGCCTCATCCCCCCAATATCTGGGGTATGGAGTCGAACACATGAACAAACATTTGGATGCCACAGAGCAACATGTATAATGGTCATACTGATGTGCACACAGTAATAACAAATGAATCTTGCTGCATTTAGCATACATCGTGTGTGTGTGTGTGTGTGTGTGTGTGTGTGTGTGTTAAAGAGAGAAAGAAAGAGAAAGTGTGTAGTGGCATAATTGGACCATTTTGCCACTGTGACATATGCATGGGATGTAACTATTTCTTGCATGCAACACAGCTACATGCACATTTCCAAGCCTTATTTCAAACAACAAGGTAGAATTTTTCATAATACTAAGTGGCTGTTTTGGCATTGAATGAACTCGACTACCTTGCTTAAAGAGAAAAGTACCTGTGTGCTAAATTTCAAGTTCATACCTTGAAAAGTAAGGCTGTGCGCAAAAGACAAAGAGATGAACAATGTTTGAGCTTTATAGATACAGAAATTATCAAATGGTTTAAATATTTGAATATTACCTTTCAGACCAGTAACCAAGGTTGGATATGGCTCCTTTTCTGTTGCTCAGTCCCTACGCTCCTGCACCTCTGGATACTCAGTGGGTTCACCCACAGGATGTCCAAAATTGAGGATTCATAGGCTCTTTGGCTGCAATGTGATAGAATGAGCTCCCTCTTTTCCTCAGTACTGCTGAATCCCTTCCAACATTCAAGAGGACAGTCAAAACACAATTTTTTTAACCTGTTTCTCTCTGGATCTCCTAACCGTTCCATTAATTTTCTTTACACCATCTTTCAAGGTCACCTTTGCATTAGTTCTCAGCAGCTTCTCATCTAAAATGTGCCGACAAAAATGTTGGTATTGGACAAATTGGCTATGTATGAAGAATCATGTATCTGCAGCTGTATTGCTTCATCTGTCGTGAAATGCACTTTTGTTTTCTCTGATTCGCAAGTCATTGAAAATGATCAGGTAAATGAATAAGTGTATTTGAAATGTAAATGCCATTAGGTTACACAAGCACTTCAGACAATGGCTTTGCCAGATCGTTGTCTTGGTGGTACATGCAACATAAACACGAAAAATATCACATATGTAAGTATACTAACATACTGGCTTGGACACAGATATGAACAGTACCACTCAAAAGTTCGAGTACAACTGAGCAAACAGGTCCGTACTTGTGTGGGATAAACTAAATAGAGGAGCCAAAATAAAGCAAACCCCTGGGAATTGCTCCAAAAGAGCTGGAAATACATGCTGGATGATTTTCTACATACATACATACATACAATCATACATACATAAATATCAATGCCTACATATAAATAAAAAACAAACGTGTGCAGAATTATGTTCATTATTTGAATATGGACATATTCATTTTGGATTTCGCAGATGAAAACAAAATAGGATGACGATGCACTTTTTAACTACAACAACATAATAGCGCATGAAAAATGTTCATTGTTGCATAGTTAAAAAAACCTCACACAAGACACATGGTTGGAATAATTTGCACAGTTGGACATTTTCTACAGGTGACTGAAATGACAGTGAAGGTAAAATGAGCTGCTGCAAAGTTTATAGGCGCTACTATAATCCTTCAGTTTCAGGAAAGCTAGCAGTGTCCCTGAATTTTTCTGAACAAAATAAATGCTGTTTTTTTTTGAATGATGAGTTCTCAACTTTTTTACTTTAAGAACATTGAGTAATTTGGGAAATATGCATGGCTCAGCATTGCACAGGAAGTCACTAAGGTAAAATAAGCTAAAACTGTACAAAATTCTGCTGAAGGAAAAAAAAGGCAATGAGGAAAAAGTTCTACCCACAAATAAAAATATTTTTCATGTTTCATACATTGATAATCAAAGGAACATGTAATGCGATGTGAAACAGTTTTTACTATTTTTTTTGATACTGATCAAGCCCTTCTGACAAACATCTAACCATTACTTATTTGGTGCAAAGGAAAATGAAGCTGCATAGGTCTGCAGATCAGTTATGTACAGGAAACTATCAAAATGAGTAGCGTAGTTACATCTGTACGGGCATCTGAGTGTAACTGGTTTTTATATATGGCTCAAACACCATAGACTTGAATATGGGGAAGTTTATTTCAGAGTTCTTGCATTATTTCTCATGAGGAAAATTGTGATTCGTTCCAGGTTTATTTGAGAAACCCCAATTAATTTCCCCAAAATATCTTAAACACTTTAAAATGTCTATTTCAGCATGACAAAGAATACTTTAAACACATATTACCGAAGTACCAAACAGTTAATGAGGTAATTCAAGAATCGCACAAGAATTGCTTGTTGTTAAACATGATTTTTGATTCTTGATTCTTAAGAATGATGTTAATTAAAATGGATGTTTGTGTTTATATACAGTCACTTTTTGTTTATTTAGCATCATACATCACGTTTCATTTTTTATTATGAATAGCAATAGCAACAAGCATTTAATATTCAAATTTATGGAAAATAATTAATGAATGAATAAAAAAGATATAAAATAGAAAAAAATGACAATTGTTACTGGGGTGTTTACCAACTGAACAGAAGTGAACAGATCAAGAAAGCTTAAACTACATTTAAACAAGGGCCGTATAATGTAAAGACTGGGAACACAGATGCTGGGTGCTGTGCTGCCGCCTACCATCACATGTACTGCACAAATTTTGAATGTTTTGTTGATGTGCTTCGGCTGTGCTTTGGTATAACTCGCTGTGCTGGGACTTCTTGACTGAACCAGACGATGATATATATTCCTCGTTGTACCGAGAATTTGGAAACTGGAATTTTGAATACTGGGGTATAGGCATGCTTGCAAATTACACTGTTAGCATGTGCTTCCACACACTGGAGTGGTCTTTTGGGCAGTTAAGGAGTTAACATTCCATTATACTAAATGTTATGTGTAAAAATTGCTAAGCAGAACCAGTTATTTTGTCTCTTATGGCTCAAGGAAAAAAATCTCACTGACTTTGTCAAAAGCTTCCATATCTCAGTATCATTTCTTCTGATAAAAATTTATTCATTTCCTGATTTAGTAATAAAGAAAAACAAACTGCCTTGGATTCATTCAGAGTTTACAGCATAAAGGTAACTGACCTCTTTATACCCAATTACAAATTAGGACATTTCCATTGTGATCCAAATGTAGGAATGTAAAAATAAGTAGAGTAAAAGATAGTTTCAAATCTTAATTTCATTCAAAGAATCTAACATTAATTCCTCTAAATAAAGCACAGAACTAACTATTAAAGCCAAATATGAATTTAGACAAACTAGTTAGAAACAGTACTTAGGGAAAAGTGTTACTTAAAATTACTCCCTCATTCACTTTCATCAGCCACTAATTCCTGTTAAGGTCATGGAGATAATCCAACAATCAGTAGGCAGTACTTTCATTAAAAATGAAATAAATATACTAATCCAAAAATCTACTTGAGTTAAAGTAAAAAAGGATGATGTCAAAAAAACTATTGAAACATCCAGTTATTTTGATTCAAATTAGTTTTTTTCTGAATGTCTATCACTGTCAAGAACTGCAGTACTTCAGCTCATGAAAAAATTGCACTCACTGGTCATTTTATTAGAGAACACCACCCTAATACTGGGTAGGACCACCCTTTCTTCTCAGAGTAGCTTGAATTCTTCGTAGCATGAATTCAACCAGGTGCTAGACACATTCCTTAAAGATTATTTTCCATGTTGACTTGAGTCCATCACGTAATTGCTGCACATTTGTCAGCTACACATTCAGGCTACCTGTGTGCCATTCTACCACATCCCAAAGGTGCTCTACTGGACTCAGATCCGGTGACTGCGGAGGCCACTGAAGTACACTGAACTTCTTGTCATGTTCATGGAACTAGTTTGAGATGAGGTGCTTTGTGACATGGCGCATTATCAAACTGGAAGTAGCTACTAGAAAATGGGTAAAATGTGGACACAAAAGGATGCACACAGTCAGGAACAATACCAAAGTATCGGAGGGTCCAACGTTTGCCAAGAAAACATTCCTCACACCATTCCACCTCCACCACCAGTCTGAAGAGTTGACACAAGGCAGATTTGCTTCGTGCTGTTTACACCAAATTCTGACCCTAGCATTTGCGTCTTGCAGCAAAAACAAGATTCATCAGACCAGGTGACTGGTACACTTTTTTCCAATCTTAAACTGTCCAGTTTCAGTGAGCCAATATCCACTGTAGTCTCAGTAACATGTTCTTGGTGGACAGGAGTGGAACCCGATGTGGTCTTCTGTTGTCGTAGCCCATCTGACTCAAGGTTTGATATGTTGTACATTCAGAGATGCTTTTCTGCTCACCTCTGTTGTAAAGAGTGGTTAATTGAGTTACTGTAGCCTTCCTGGTCCAGCCCACAGAACTGCTGCTCACTGGATGTTTTATGTCCTTTGCAGCATTCTGGAGACTGTGGTGCGTGAAAATCCCGGGATAGCAGCAGTTTCTGAAAAATGCCTAAACTATTCCATCTGGCACTAACAGCTATACCACGGTCAAAATCAGTTAGAGATCACAGTTAGATACTAAGTTACAGATACTAAGGAAAAACTGTACATATTTTAGGTTCAATAAAGGACATAGTATAGCAGTATTCCGCAATGGAAAACTGGAATACAGTGAACTAAACTACTAGTTCTGCTTCATTGTACAATTCTGATAATGTGTGTCCACATTATTCACATTACATTCAACACTGAATTACAATAAATGTCACATAAGCACACAGTATTAGTACTCAGAGATATTTTATAACATTATAAATGGACAATTTTGTGTAGCCTTTCATAGAAAAGAAATAAATAATTCATGAAAATGAAAAATAGCTTCCAAAAAATGCAGCTTAGGTGTAAGTGCCTTTACTTATTATTACTCTTCTGCCCAAGTGACACATGCTATAAATATTAATGTTAATGAATGTTTATTAGCATACTTTTGTGAACTTTCTAGAACCAAGTTTAAAAATTAGATGTTTAATGCTAGCTCTTCAATGGCAGGTATAAGCAAACCAGTACTTGACCTTTGGAAGCATTTAAATACAAAATTCAGGTGCTTTACCCTAAAAACATTTTACAGTAATGATCAGTGTAAGGGCTCAGTTTAGGATCAGGACATAATAAGGAATGTGAAAAGATCTGACATATCCAGAAAGAAATGAAAGGAAAAGATTCATTTATGGTTGAACACTTTACACAGCAGATATACGATGGTGCGCAAAATGTAGATTCTCAGGTCCACAGTGCCCACAACAAGAGGATATAAATTTAGAGAATGAACAATAAGATAATATGGACAAGGGTTTAAGTTTTAAACCCAACCAGGACAGTTTATTGACTAGCTGTGGGATGGTGGTACTGAATGCTGAGCTGAAGTCAACAGTCACCAGGAGGAGGTACTATTTTCATTGCTGAGATAGTATTGAAGGTATAAATCAGCATATAAGTCATTCAGACACAACGCCATTGACACTGCTGTTCTTTCCTTTGAGGTTTGTGATGGTTTGTATGCCCTGCCACATCCCCCTCAAGTCATCGTCTGCAAAGTGCTACTGGTTACTCCAGAAGGTGTGCACATCACCAAGGGGTCTCTCCTGGACCAACAAATCAACCCACCTGATGAAAAAGAACTCTCTGGGTATTGGCTGCCTTGGCTTTCCTGGTGCCACTGGTAAGACTGGCCCCGGCTGCCTTCGGTACCATACTGTCATCAGATTTAAATGAAGGATTGTGTACTTTGAACAACATACAGACCTTTGAGTTAAGCCAAGGATTCTGATTTGGTTGAATGCTGATAGACTTGGTGATCATCCACATCCATCATCCACACACTTGGCGATGTACCCAGTGATAGGTGATGTGTCCAAGTCCAGACAGTCTCTGTCAGTAGCAGTAGTTTCGAAAATGCTCCAAGAACATGCTCCATGCTCCAAGAAATCAAACCTTCAGCTTTACACATTCATATTTTGTTTTCTTTTATTAGAGCAACTGAATAGCTAAGCCTTTTCTCCAGAGGTGAACAAATCCAACAAAGACAAAAGTCTCTTTAGTTTCAAATGAACTACTCAAATAAACAAACTAAAATATACCCTTTCTAAATTAAAACCAGACAAAAACTGTAGACAAATGGTATTCACCCCTTTCCAGCAGATGGTTGCTATGTAAAAATATTTATAAGCAAAACAGGGTTGAAAGAGTACAAAAATTCAACATCACACTAGCGGCATCAACAACACTAAAGCTAGAAAATTCACCAAGTAGCAGTATTCACCACAGCAACACACATCCCTCTAGCACAGGCCTCCTTCTTCCTCTTCTTCCTCATTTCCTCCTTGGTTCAGGTGTCCTTGTCATATGCAATCTTCTCCAGAAGCTGGCCAGTGGCATTCTGCATCCGATCTAATTCCAGAGCTCAACCTGTGGAGAGCGAGAAAGAGAGAGAGAGAGAGAAAGAGAGATCAAGCATACAAAAGGTCTTAGGACCAAGGCTGTAACAGTCAATTGCTATTTACAGCTATTTGAAGTAGTTTGTGGTTGATTATGAGGTATGTTTTTGATTTTGTAGTTGTCTTGTTGGAATATCCAACCTGTTTTTAGCTTCAGTTTCTTCACTGACTGTTGGACATTAATGTAGGAAGCTGCTTTGAGGAGCTCATGGCTGCTGAGCACAAGCACAACACCCTGAGTGATTTGAAGACTCTGAGAATTTATCAAGCTCTAGAATTGTCATCATTTGACTTGACCCCTGCCTTCCACACCCTAAAAAATCACACTTCCCACCTCATCTACCCAGGGTGAAGGGGCAGTACATGACTGGCTTTTCAACCGAGGTCAGAATATTAGGGAGGGTAACTTATGTGCTATTTGTTTGAAGACAGCCTTTCATAAAGGACTTTCACAAGAAGTAGTGTCAGCAGAGTTTAGGATGACTGGCAGCAAAAACAAACAAAAAACCTTTAGCAACACAGTAAAATAAAACACAGTTTGGAAATACCCTGAAATTTGTTCTCTAATTGTTTACCTGTGGTTAACTACTTGTCATTTTTGTGACTGGTTTTATTAATATCCACCTACGGGGCATCACTTTATTTGATAGTTTTTTAAGTCTGGTCGAACTTGCTGTTGAAAAATGTGGCTTTGCGTTCACCAAACGTAAATATTAAGAGGAGTAATTCTACAGTATTTCTTAGCTTTTGGTTGTGGGGGTTGCATTCTGTGTAAGTTTTCGGTTTGTAGTTAAGCTCTTGTTTGAATTAGTTGCCACAGTTTAACCAAAGTTGTAATGTAATTCTTACTACTGCAGTTACTAGTCTTTACATGTCAGATACAAATTCTGGTTAGTTAATTGGGTTGTGCATTCGCTCTTTTTGGGGAGTTGAGATGTAGCATAGGTGCTATACAGTAGACAGAGACAAATGTTTCTGTCTCGGTCTGTTGGTGATCTGCACTTATGAATAAATGTGTAGCAGACAGTTTTGAAAACATCCCCATGGTAGAAAGCAGCAGCAGGGCTTTTTGGACGGGAAGAGAACGGAGCAGCTCTCCATCTCCTTCTCTTGCATGTACCTGCGAGTTCTGAGTCCCTTAGCAGAAGTATTTATAACTTTATCGGGACACTACAGTGTTTGTGCTCACCTGCAGCTTTTGTCCCACACACCACATAAAGGTCACTGATACCCAACAAATGCAAAACAATAAGGAACTAAAGTATACAATTTGATCGTACAAATTTAAAAAGCAATGTGAGTTGTATGTTATGTACCTTGTAGCGCAAACAGTTCACACATCAGCTCGAAGCTAAGGTAAATGATGATGGAGAAGCAGCACTTCACTAACCAACTCAGAATTCGTACATGTAGAAGCTTCTGTTTTTGCCTTTTGAAAAACATAATGTGGTGCTTACTATTTGCAACCATTATCTTTCTCCTTAGTATGCGATTTTAACTAGAATGCCAGTAGGATTCTTTGAAAAAATAAATACTATCTAATACATGAATACAGTTTTTGCCAAGATGGTCACATCAATTTTGTCTGTTCTCCAGAGACCAGCTTTTTTGTTGTTGCTTCCCTCATATGATCTTAAGTTTCTACACTTGATAACATTTGAAATATCAAGTGTAGAAACTTATAACAGATTTTTGCCTCAACACCTTCTCAAATAGAACCAAGGTAGCATCCACTGAGCAAAGTTCACCTGGAACTATACAACTAATGTTACTATGGAGCCACTGGACTTTTTCTGAAGAGGATGAGAAACTGAGGCTCTAGGCCCCTGTTCCGCCACCTGCCATGCCAACTTACCCTTAGAGGCAGATTTGGTAGTGTCTCTGAGAAAGTTGTGATCTGGTCAGGAGAGACATCTGAGCCTCATGAATGAGCTGTTCCAATGATTGAATGGTAAACTAAACTCTACAGAAACCAGGCTTGCAAAACTGCACATGCTGGACACCGTTATTGCTGAACTAAAGGAACTGTCCTCCTCCACTGTGGCTGTGGAAGTACAATTCTCAGGTTTATGACTGCATGGATAATTTTGACAGTTTAATTATTTAATTATATGCTATCCTTATAGATTTTTTTACACAGTTTTGACCTGTGATTGTGAAACAATTTTGTTTTGCACCAATATTTAATATTATCCTAGATTATATAAAAATGAAAGCACAATTATCCAGTAATTCATCCGTTAACAATCTGTGAAAAGCTAATGTTCCACGTGGGGGAGGGAGGTTGAGCGATGCTGTGAAGCTTATGAATCGGAGATGGTCAGTCTTGACAGTTGTGGTGGAGTGTGTTGTGTCCATGTGGAACACGAGCACTGGGAAAGTTATAAAGAGATGCACCTGGCAGTTAGCCATGGAAAAATGCAAACAAGTTAAATTTCAGTTAAGTAACATTTCTGGTACTCCACTATTACACATATAAATAGCATAAGTCAAACACAACCAAACTTCAGCTGAAGGGCTGCAACACATACTCACTGACGTCAGTTATGTATTCTTTGACATTCACCCTGTTGATACCGCCCCAGAGAAAAGAGACTTGATTCACCCAGAAAGGATACCAACCACTCAACAAGGAGCAGTAACAGAACAATAGAATGTAAATTCTAATAGAATGTAAATCAGGAGGCATCTGCAGCAGCCAGCACACACAACTCTGCTGCCAGCACATAAACACACATTCACACATACATTTGTCCTGTGATGCCTGGAATCCCAGACACACTATATGGAATACACCACCACGTCCACTTGTCCTGTCACCCTGTTTAAAACCTCTCATCTATCTGTGTACAGTAGACATGAGAGATCTAAACTAAGGGAGCAAGAGGTGGGGATGTCTGAAACTCTTTCCAGAGTTCAAGCTGTCCCCAGAATTTGAGTCCTTCCCTTGGTTCAGATGCTACTAGTGCCAAAGATCCACTACCTTCACTTCAAATGTTTGAATAAAACATCGATACAACAAGATCCTGCAGTCTGACTCCTCTTGTCTCCCTGAAAAAGGCTGCCACAGTAGTCCCAATACCTGGGACAAGAGTGAATAGACCGCCATGGACATCATGCTTCTGCTTTGTCTTCTTGATCACCTAAGCAGACCCTTAAAACTGATTCAACATTTGAATAAAGCATTAATAAATTAAATCTTGCACCCAGAGTCTACTTAACGCTCGCCCTACCAAACCAGGCATTGCCACAGTAAGGTATGACTTGGGGTAATAGAAGAGTACCATAACTTCTTTGTCCTGGTCCTGAAACCCAATGACAACTGGAGGACTGGAAAATGCTACAACCAGTTTCATTAACCAGACACCAACTAAGTGCCGCACAAATTGAAAAACTGCTCGAATAACTTGAATAACTCCATTACTTCTTTAAACCTCACAAAGGGCTATTAACAAATGCTCCAGGACCCACCATCCAGGGAAAAGTTGGCATTACACACTTCCCAAGATCCATTCCAAACTGCAATGTCCATTGCTAAATTTTCCGAACAGCATTTGATAGATTAGGTATTATGGCTTCACCAAAAGCTGTAACTTCATTTCTTTCTGATGTGTTGATTCACAAAAGGAGACCTAGAAAGGCTACCTTGACAAGGTACAGAATACCCTTCAGGCACTCCTAAAAGCTGGGCTACATGTGAATGCAAAAAGTCCCACTTCTAAAACTCTTTCTGCTGAATTGTGCTAACTCTCCAATTGTGAAAGGATCCTTAACTGTGAATTGGGCCCTGCAGCACCTTTGCTACAACCTTCTCTGCCAGTCATTCGCCTTGGTCGCTGATTACGAGCCCCTGCAGGCAGACCACCTGACACTTGCAAAAGAAGTCATGCCCTGCATTAGGGAGGATGCTGCTTAGCTCACCAAGCATGTTCAGACAAAGTGAAACCAATGGAAACAGCTGATAACACACATATATGTGCATCTGGTTTTGAATAAATTTGTAACAGCATACAATGCAGTTTGTTATGATACATATTGTATTTTTTATTGCAATACTCTTTATGGTACTTTTAAATCAATTTTTTAAATTTATTTTGATTTTTATTTGCATTTTGATTATTTATTATTTATAAGCTTTGGATAAAAATTGGTTATACTGAAACTTTCTGTTCAGATACCGATATATAGGTATTCATTTTCAAGAGGTGTTACAGCAAAAATTTGGATATAGAGTACTCGGATTCTGAGGGATTGCTGTATTTGCTGGGAAGTCACATGGCCATTTTCCAAGATGGCCACATACATTTCGTCTCCTCTCTGAAGACCCACAACTTTTGTATTTTTGCTCTGTTCGTGTCGTCTTAAGTCACTACAGCTGATATAATTTAAAATATCTCATCCTACAAGCAACAAGGATTATTCAGTTTTCACCTGAACACAATCTCAAAATGCTCCAATGAAAAAGATATGACTGAAACTGTGCAAACAAAGGAGGTCACAAAAAAGGAACTGGGTCTTCAACCACCTGTGCCAGTTCACCTTCAGGTGCCAATCTGGAAGTGTACAAGAGAAATTTGTCATGTCAAATTAACCATACGGAAGCTAATATAGAAGCCGTGGATATTTGGCTGAGAGCTGTTGATATTAAACTGGGGACCTACCTACTTCTTTTTAGCTTTCGAAAGGAAATTCTCTGACTGTATGAATAAACTAGAGACGTTCTTTTAAGGCTAAAGGTAGAGTCTCTAGTTATGAATTAGTGTGTTATAACTGCCTGGTACCCATAAATAGAGTTAGTGGCTGACCAGCTCTTCTTCTTCTTCAGTATTACAGGGCTTATATTTTAGCATAGTTTTTAGTATCATGGTCTCTCTCTCTCTCTCTCTCTCTCTCTCTCTTCCAAAGCACTGGATTATGTGATCTAGTTCAAGTAGTATCCAATATGACAGACTGAACCCCAATGTCAAATCCATGTTTCTGAAGAAGCTATTGTGTCTCAGAAAAGATTTTTAGACTTAGGGTTTTAGTGCCATCACTGCCCCACTGGTTGGAACCCCCAGGCTCTACGTGCCTTTGAGAAGGTGACAGATTTTTTTTTTTTTTTGATCAAAGCACCTGGACCCACACTGCCTTTTCTGATCAAAAGTTCAAGGTTTACTTTATTGTTACTCTACACTTCAGGTTTACAGATCTGCAAGGTGAACAAATTGTAGTCTCTCCTGAACCATGATCCACAATATACAAAACAGGCAAGCACAAAAAAGAGACAAACAAAATGAGACAGAACTGAGACCTCCTAAAATGTGTCCATATGTTTTTTTCCTTATAAGTTATTGCTCAAAGAAATTAATTATGATGCTGGGAATCAGGAACTATTACCAATAAACTAGTTTTGAAGAAATGAAACTTTAGTAAGATGTCACGCCCCCTGTTCCAGACCACGCCTTTCAGGATGGCTAACCCCGTGCACCTGTTCCTAGTTCCCTTCGCCAACATATATACCTGTGTCTCCCAGTTAATCCCTCTGAAGTATTGCCATAATCTTGGTGTGCATACTGGCTGTTTTCTCTGACTGCTACACTGGGTTTTGACTTGTTTTGGATTATGGATATTGTTTGTGTTTAACCCTTGTTTGTTACATTGCCTTTCTTGGACTGATTTGTGGTTTGGATCTACACCTGCTTTTCGACTATGACTTTGGATAACCCTTATTATTAAACAGAGTCCTTCATTTTGCATCTGCACGTGTCTGTGTCTTTACTGCGACGTGACATTAGAGGATACTATTCACCCTTTTTTACTAGTAGCTGCAGTTTTGAATATTTGCAGAAAGGGAAGTGACTCAACTCCAGGCAGACATAATTGGCCCTAGTCTTTACAAGCCTCAATTTCACTATCACATGCCACTCTGGGTCAAAAAATACCAAAAGCTGATGCTCTCTTAAGGTTATATGATGATTCCTCCAGACAGAAGTCACTGGATGCTCTAACCCACACCTGCCTCCTGGAAGCATCAAGGTCCTAGGAGGTCTAGGCTCAGAAAAAGTTTTGCATGGTATTGTACCACCTGACACAGAGGGTATATCTGTTTACTCAGGATCTCAGAGTACAAATGCCCTCCAAGAACTTCAAGCATGTCTTGACAAGGAAAGCTTATTGCCTTTATTTTAGTTGCAGGATTGGAGAACAGGACAGGCAAAGTAATAACAATAGGTGTTCCTTGTCAAGAACTTACAGCATGTTTCCGTGAAGTCAGTACTTCACAACCAAAACGGAAGTTACCTTGGCTGTATAAGCAATTACAGGTTATCTTTGTTCACACTGATGTAGCTGAAAGTATCAGAACCCTTCCACTTTTTTTAAAAGTTGGAACTGACAAAAGTATTTGGTATCCACAAATTTTTATTTTACATTTAATACAACAGAAACTTTGCTTTTGATTTAGATAACATATTATTTACAATAAAACAAACGAAAACGGTATGGACAAAAATATTGGGACCTTTGATGTAACACTTCGTAGCGCAGTCTTAGGAAGCAATAAATTCAAACAAGCTCCGAATGAGATTTGAGGACTTCTCTGTATGTCAAATGGCTGAATGAGGGAGTATAAGACTGAAGACACCTGCGGTACTAATTAAAGGAGAATATTCTGTTTGAAGTTTCTACACAATACAATTATTTCTTATAACTTCTAAAGGGCTCCAATATCATTGGAACTATATAAAGGGGATATAGATGAGTAAATTATTCTCTCTTAGAACTCTTCTGATGCGAGAGGAGATTTCTTCCTATGTTTAAAAGGAATCCTATATACATTTTTACATAAAGAAACTAGCAATCGAATTAGTGCGATATCAGATGTTTTTACCCCTGTGTATTGCAAGAGGACGAAGAACAGTGCATTGTAAGTATGACACCCTCTTGTGGCATGAATTACAAGACTATGAGTTTGAAAAGTGTGATTCTCTGTATGGATTCTGCATCCCTAAGTGTTTGACCTGCTCCGGGTCACAGGAGTCTAGAGCCTTTCTCAGAACCTCTGGGCACTATGCTAGGACACTACCCTGGCCTGGTCCATTGTAGAGTAACCTGTGTGACTTCAAATAAAACCAAATTACTTTTATACTCGTGACAATGAAGGCATATTCTTCTTTTTGTTTTCAGATTTTTTTTCCCTTGCAGGAAAGCATTTTTTTAAAATGTGTCTGCTTAAGTAAAACGTTTTTGCATGCTTACCTAATTTAATCTTTTCTATTTCGATATCTTTTTATCTTGATATTTGAAAGTCCCTAATTATTACATTTTTTAAGAAATTTCGCAATGTAGCCAAGTTTCAAATCCGTTTTTTTTTTCCTGGGGAAGTACCTAATACATAAAATGTTAAAGCATGTCATTTAATGAAAAATTACAAAAATTAACTGGTTAGGTGTGCTTTGCCGCTCTATAATGTTATATAAAAATGTCATCGTTTTTCATGTAGTTTTAACTCTGCTGCAAGTACCTACAGGTATATGATAGGTTTTTTGACTAAACTCTTCATTTCTGACATATGCTTATATTACAAAGTTGCTAATGAAATGAGTTCCATGACACAAAATGTTAATAAATACATGCTGAATCAAACTCATTTTAGTTTATCTATTCATTTAGTGATCATCCAAAGCAACAGCTCACTAGGGAGAGCACACACTGCACAGACGCTCACTATAGCGCAATGAACCAAAACATGTTTACAGCACATTGAGGAAATCCACGTGAACACTGGAACAAAATGCAGTTTCCACAGATGCTGCCACTTTCCAGCCCTAACTGCATAAGTGTAACACAAATGAGCGTGAATATAAAAAGACACAAATGTTGGTTAAGTGTCTTTGAACTGTATAACTATATGACTGTTTGCAGCTAATTTAATTGAAATAAATAAAGGTAAGCTCTTTAGCTTGACTTAATATGTTATTTTATCCATCCTTAGGGGTCATAGCCCCAAGTGCTCCTATCACCAATTGTACTATTTTGGTTTTCACCTTCCAAATTCTCCCCACTTCTTCTTTCAGTTCCTGGTATAAGCTGGAGAGCTTCTCATATTCCTTCTTGCTGATGTTTTTCCTTCTTCACCACATCTATCATTACTGCTGTTTTCTCTTCCTTATCTATTACCAATATACCTCCTTTGTTAGCCAGTACGTGTTTATCCGTCTGTATGTGGACGTCCCACAGGATTTTGACTCTGTTTCTCCACCACTGTCTGTAGTTCCTCCCACTTAAACTTGGGGGTGTTCAAACCATGATCCTTACAGATGTTCCTGTGTATAGCACAGGTGTCCCTCTACTTATGAACTTAATGGGTTCCTGTAAATTGAAATATATATCACACAGTCTGGCTGCTCACACTTACCAGTTTACCATGTACTGTTACAGTTTTCACTTGTCTCACTGATTCAGTTCCACTTAAAGTCTTACGATTTATATCATGTCAGCCTCCTTATAGAGGCAAATGTGTTTCATTCAGATATGGCTCTAAATATGTCTCAAATAGTTCGCTGTGGAAACATCTTAGAAATTAGAGGGACACTGCTGGGTACTGCCTCTAATATGTTCAGTCACATAAAACCAAATAAGTTGTTACCCCGGCACTGAATCACCGGAGTAAAGAAGAATAATGGTAGAAAAAGTACAATGAATAAGAAAGAGAATGGAATAAAATGACATAACTGGGTTTAAATAGACCCCACCTCGAACACCATCGTGTTTGGGCGGTGAGGTGATGAAACCAGAAGCGCAGCTGCGTCGTACAGCATTTCTCCCCTCCTGACTTCATTCCTATTCGGACGTGATGATGTCCGGGGGCGGCGTCCAGGCGCTCGAACCCCGGGAGTTTTCTCATAGCGGGTCATGTGGGGATTAGCAGCTGACGTGCGGGGGGTCTTATGTCATTGTTCATAAAGACCACTTAAGTAACCGAGTGACCTCCATTCCGCCGTGGGAAAGCCCGCTATATAAGCCGGTAACATTCATTCAGGACGTACAAGCCTGGAGCTGCTACTGTAGTCCAGCTAAATCGGCAGGGAGAAATTTAACTCGGGGAACATTATTGTTGTTGTTGTTCTTATTATTATTACTGTTGTTGTTGTTGTTGTTATTATTGCTATTATTGTTGTTGTTGTTGTTGCTGTTGCTATAAGCTTTCGACTAAAAAGTTTTGAATAGACAGCACTCCACCCGCAGGGCTGTTTTACAAGGACTGTGTAATATAAGGGCGAGGACGAACATAGTGTAGGTTTACATAAAGGGTTTCGCAAAGTCTGAGTTGTCTTTACTTTGGGACAATGGCGGAAGGACACTTTTATCCGCGCGGCAGACCCAGTATTCCGAGGGATCCTTTTGGAGAGCAGTCCTTCGCCTCCCGATTTATGGATGACCAGTTCGGAATGCCACCGTTCCAGGACGAGCTGTCCATGGACTGGCCGGACTGGGCTCGCCACCGACTGAGCTCCCCCTTTTCCAGCGGCCTGCGCTCCGCGTTTCCGCGCACGTCCCTGAGCTCGTCCCCCGGCTGCAGCGTGAGGTACAGCGACCCCGCGGACGCGCCCGCGCCCGGCGAACCGTGGAAAGTCTGCGTGAACGTGCACAACTTCAAGCCGGAGGAGCTGAGCATCAAAACCAAAGACGGATTCGTTGAAGTATCAGGTGAGCTGTCTCTCTCTTTTGCCATAACACAGCGTTATTTGAAGCATCGTTTACGCATTTAAACCGGCTTCCCACATTTGAAAGTTATAGTGTAGGTTCCATTTATTTCACTTTGAGGAAATGTCTCAGCTTATATTTCTAAAGCATACGGCACTGACCCCAACAAAAAAAAACAAACAAACAAAATATTCCAACACCCAAATTAGAAAGCACATTACGGCCAGTTCCCTTATTGTCTCTGCTGTAGCTGTGCTCTGTGGTCGCTGCTTTGACACTTACATTGACGTGACAAACGCGTTTGTCTGCATAATGCTTTCAGACACGGATTTCTTACATCCATTACCAATGCCTGCTTATTCGGGTCCGGTACCGTCGTTCAGCTAACATTCTAAACAGGTTGGTTCGGTGTCCAGCTAGGAAGAGACTGCTGCAGTTGCTGTGGGCTGGAGCAGCAGAGGCCTGTGAGAAGCAGCAATGAGATGTATGTGTAAGAGACACACTTCCAAGGCAGGCTAATAAAAGCCCTCTGTCATTATGCCATATAAGGCCTGGCGGTGCAGGAAAACAATCTGAGCCCCCCAGACTGTTGGTGGTCCAGCCTGGCAGCTCTCCAAGCACACCCCGCCATGGTGCTAAAAGCAGCACAGTTTTTCACGGAAGTATGCGCGCTCACAGAGGTCACCCATGTGGCCTGGCTTTCTGTCGATTGACTCTCGCTGTCAAAGATTTGCCCCGTACAGACAATAAGATATCGATATTTTGTTTAGCCGTGCAAATTCAACACGTGATATTCTGTAAGTTATATTCCTGCCGCTACTTAACTGGAATTCAGGGTTTAAAAATCCTTACACAGATCTCGCAAAGTGTAAATTATTTGTCTAGTGTAGAGATCATGGGAAGGGGCTCAGTGTTTATTAAAGAACTGGGAAAATGGGGGGATTACAGCAACGGGGTGGAATTTTTATTTCATCATACCCCACTGGGAGTGAGTGGAGTTAGGAAATCCAGTCCCACGTCATTGCTCTTCTGTCTCCACTGTGCTTTTTCCTTCCAGTGTTGACTGCTCTTGGGAGGAGGGGGAACTGCTGTTGTATCTAAGCTATTGCCATGCCCTACCAGTCAGCCGGAAAGCATCCATGAACAATCTATTTAGGTTCATATCTCATAAATGAGTAAAAATCCATTAATGGCCATGAATTATGAATTATGGCCGTGAGAGCAGTGATGCTAAGTTACTCTGATAGTGTTTCACTTATCCGTTCTATTGTCCACACTTCTTTGCGTAGGAAAACATGAAGAAAAACAAGATGAAGGAAGCAGCGTGACCAAAACCTTCAACAAGAAGATCCAGTGAGTAATGAGAAAGCTGCTGATGTTCCAAGTTTCAAATGTTTGGACACGCAAGCGTTTATGATTTTTTAATGATATTTTCTTCACTACTTTTTAAACATTTTCCTGTTGCACAGCCGTTGTTTCTATTTTCTGCCACTAGAGGGCAGTGAAAGACATTTAGAAAGGGAGGTGGGATGGAGAAAGAGAGAAAGGAAGAGGAAGGTGGATGAGCAAGAAGGGCTGGTTTGCAACATTTCACAGACTTAATTGAGCTTATTTTTATTTATTATTGCTGTATCCAAAACTTTTACAGACTCTACCCACTGAAAAAATAGTCTATTGTTACACTGTTTTGATGGTTAGAGTTATACTAGGTGACCAGGTTCTGACAAATAATGAACATGGCCAGTAAAATAGGTTGGATTTCAAGGTGAAAAGCTTTTTAATACTTTCAGCAACTCCATCTCTTTTCTATACTACACTGTTTTATTCTGTTGAAGCTCAGAAGTAACAAAACGTATTTTTAGCTTTATTTTTTCATTTTAAAGTAGACTTAACTTTCATGTTGCTACATGTTAACAAAAAGCAAAATAAACTGGCATCCTGTTCAAAAGTTCCCTGCCTCACATTCAGTGTTACCAGTATAGAGAAGCCCTGAGAGCCTTTATTATATGAGCTGTCAATTAAAATCCAGCATAATAAGTTAATGAAAGTCTTGCATTGAATTTTTAATACAACATCTGATGTTTTTAACAGAATCTAACCCCTCTAAATTAAAGGATTTTATAGATCATGATGTTTTGGGTGGATTTACAAATAATTCTTGAAAAACACTTTTGCGGTCTGAATTGTGTTGCAACTTTAGGTACACAAGAATATTCTTTTGTATCAGCTGCTTCAGTAATAAAAATGGCATCATTTCGTCTGATCCTCAGTGAAGGACTTAGTTATGAGAGTAAACTATAGAAACGGTCCAGGTACCACTATAATTCGATTTTTTTTTTTTTAAATGAAAAAGATTCATACTTAACATTAATATCTGTTGGACTCAGCACCTCTGCTGAGGCAAGTTTAATATCTCAGGTGAAAATCTCATCCTCGGTCTACTACTCCTTCAGTATCTCCACATTTGTCTAGGTTAACTATAGGGAAAGCAATGGAAATACTTATAGCAAGGCACCAAATAAATATCAGGCTGAATGGCTGATGTCTAATGCCAGCTATTCACCATAAAAAAATCTCCCAGCCTATTTTTCGAGCCTTATTGATCATATGTCCCATGAAGTAGCCCCTAAAAATACTCTTTCCCTCAACAGGCATACAAAAAAGCGTATGCACAAATCAGACCAAGGTGAAGCTGTAAAAGAATGACTGGATGGAGATTCTCCTCAAACAGTTTGGCAGCACTTGTGGAAACTCTAACCTTTCCTTATTAGGCCTATGCAGCTGATGTCCTGTCTCAGCTGTTCTCCCCAGCAGCTATTATAGCTCCACCCTCTTGCGACCCTGTCACTGGGAGAGGTTGTACAGAGGCTGTGCAGAAAAGACACTACAGAGTTTCTAATTATTTATGTCCTGTGGAGAATAGGTGTCAAACAGTTGGAGTATTTATGAAATGGTTTAACTGTGGATCGGTGCCTCGTAACAAGACCGCACAATGAGAGCTAATACATTCCTGACATGAGTTTGTGGTAGTTTTATAGCAAGACATTCCAAATTCCAAAAGGAATTCTGTATCACTTATAATTCAACTTCCAGTTTAAGACTAGTTATTCACACTAAAGCTAAAGGCAGCACACTGCAGATATGTTAGTTATGTAGGTTTTTCATACAGTACAAGTAAACAACAGGGTGTTTCAAATTCAAATTGGGGTACCTTAAAATGACGAAAAAACGCAGACAAGATTTTTTCACAATCCTCGGTCCGTTCATTATTTTCCATAATGGGAGGAGTCAAATTATATGGGTGTAAGACCTCGATTATAACTATTTTATATATTTCTTTGCAGGATTCCTAGAGATGTGGACCCATTGTCGGTGTTTGCCTCTCTATCCCCTGAAGGTGTTCTCATCATTGAGGCTCCCCAAACACCCCCATATTACCTCTTCAACAATGACACTCCTAACAGTGAGGGTGGAGAAGCAGATGTCAAATCTCAAGAAATGCCAGTGGCGTGACGTCAGGATCCACACGTACATTATGCTATGGCTGATGCAGGACAGTGTCACCTTGCCAACCACTATTTCTCCCTGTGATGGAACCAGATGGTACCTCCTTACGTAACCAACTCGACTGTCCCAGTGTAACTCTCATCTGACCTCTGGGATGTGACTTTAAAAAGCTTTAAATTATGTATTTTGTTTCCATTTATTGCATAACATTACATTTTTTTTACTTGTAAATACAATTGTTATATCTATATGGAAAATAAAGGCAAATATGATTACTTGATGACTGGCCAACATTTTTGATTTGATTTGTTGATTTTGTATGAAAGCTTATTTAATGACTGCTTTTGTGTGAGACGTGATTTTATGCTAAACAGATTAAATTATGATTGCATTGCTTTCGAGTCCTGGCTTATAGACAGGTTCTTTTGATCCCATTTAGTCACTTTCCATTAAGTATTACGCTTTATGCTTTATCTTCCTACTAATTCGGCCTGTGTTTCCTTGTATGTTTAGTCTAACCTAAGACTGTTTATGAAGAACAGCTGAGAAGCAAATCTTAGTGCAACTCATACGTCCGGGCATGGCCCCTTGGCCTTTCCTAGCTCCTTGTCTTTCATCACAAGCATCGAATGGCTTGGGACTTGAGGAGGCCCTTCTGTTTCCGGAGTCTTCTCACCAATCGTATTGCATTCCTTCTCTTCTCCAGGTGAGGAAGCTGTTTCCTTCCCCGCCTCTATCTCCTTCTTCTCACCTGGTCTCCATCCACCATGAGTTGGTTGCTCCTCTTCTTTCACCTGCACAAACATTTGATTTGTCGTTCGTGTTACACAGGAACAGATCACAAAAGAGCCACTTTCTCGGGTTTGTTTGTAATTACAATTGTGACTAAATTCTTATACCAAAATTCAGTCTGCGGTCATAACAACATTCCTGTTTTGTTTTTGCAAATGTTTTCATTCTTGTACTTTACAAACATTTAATGGCCATTTTTATTCTATATTATCACTACTGAACAATTGACACGAATTATAGAAGTGGACCAAAAAACTAGCTTCTTTCATAGCATTTGAGCCTATTCTTCTTTACCACTCACCTGGATAGGTATGATGACCTTTGGTAGGAGCACAGGGGCTGAAGGTGGCAAGGGAGCCTCGACGATCAACACGCCATCTCTGGACAGAGATGAGCTGATGTGATGAAGGTCCACTCCAGGGGGAAGCCTGTGGTAGGGAGCAGGGTAGTCGGACATTGGATTCTGAACTGCTGCATAGCTTACATGACGTGTGGTCTGATCACAGGCTCTTTGTGCTTTAACATGTAACAGTATGTCAGTCGAATGGCACTGAAGCCTTTTTGCAACAAAAGCCACAAGATTAGAAAGACTACCTTCTGTCTATGGGGCACCTTTGTGCCTGGAAAATGGTTTCAAACTTACTTGTATTTTCTTGTGAAACATCTAGAGACATATCCGTGTTCGTCTTGCCTCTCTTCATGTTTCCCTGGAAATTAAATTCAACATCAACAACACTGATGCAAGAAGAGAGAATAAATGTAGTCATTTTTTAAAGAATACATTAACATACATACTAGTACAATCTGTGCTTCAAACTTTTTCTGCCTGTAGTTCGTTCCATTTTTGCTAATTCTGTGTTACTTTTTTTTTTACTTCATCTGCATTCCAGTGCTGGTATTTCACTAATTCACCAAGTTCAGTAATATGGACTTATTTAGTTTATACATTGTACGATACTGGAATAATTCTCTAAGAGGCTTGGACAAACACACACAAAACTGCAGGTCATCTATTTTTTTCTCTTTTATGCCAAAAAATACATTCTCGGTTTTACTAATGCTACATACATTTCTGAATGTATATTAAAAAGTAAAAATGTACACATTTCCACTAATCTATTAGCAAAGATGCACTTTCAGAAAGACAGTGTTACTTTTATCAGACAAACGTTTCCATATGTTTCCCCACAATGTTTCCAAATTTTGTTGTCTGATTTTCTTACCCGCCAGTACCACACCCTGTTTTTATTAACAATTTCTACTGAACCTGCGATCTCCAGATATCCCTCCTTGGTTTTGATGGTGATTTCATCAGTTGAAAAGTGGCTAACATCAAGCCTGATCTTCCAGCTGTCAGGCCCAGTCCTGATCTCTGACACCCCTTCGCAGATCTGGCGGCAGGGCTTAGTGTCTGGCGGCGGGAGGTTCGTCGCGCCATCAGTCGAGGTAAAGAGGGGGATTCGCGTGTACCCTGGGCAGGAGGAGGCGGACAGTCGTTTCTGGGCCCAGTCAATCCAGCTCAGGTCCCCTGGTTCCAAGAAAGGGGGCAGTCCAAACTCCCGGTCAAAGATCCGGCTTGGTTGGGCCCAGTCACGTAAAGGGTCCCAGTTAACATCCCTACGAAATATGGGACGAGGTAATGCCTTTCTGTGTTCAGCCATGATACACCCAAGAAAGAAAAACAGTTGAGAAAAACAAACCAATCTCTATAATTCTCCGTGTCTGGAAAATTTTTCCTCTTAGGCAACAAACAGCTGGTGAGTCCGGTCGCAGAGCAGTTCAAAAAGCACTATCAAATCTAATGGAAAAAGATTTGTTAAATCTAAATTTGTTAAATTTGTTAAATTTTTCCAGGAAAATCTCAGAGTTGGAATTTAATGCAAAAAGCTCAAATTACCAGTAGCCTAACACCAGGGATTATCTCTTCTCCTTAAACAGCCAGAACATTCATTGTAACACTTACTAAGCAGTATGAGAAGTCCTATGAAATTGCAAGGTAGAAGTGAGCTGATGGAGAGCGGGGAGCGAGGGGCCGTCGAAACAGACATGTTAATTGTGTTTATTTATAGTCTTGCAGTGGAAATGGCAAATAGTTGGCCAATGATGACAGACCCCATAGTCACGGCAGTGGCCTCCACAATCCTCTCACATCCTGGAGAGTTCCTTGGTCTCCTGAGTAACTGCAGCTCAGGGCCTGAGCATGCTTGCTGTGTACCAAGCGCCTGTTCACAAAGGGAGCTTTGCCCTGCACTCTGAGGAAGACCAGCTCTCAGACAACCACAGGAAGGTCATGGGGAATGTTGGGTGATTATGACATTTGTCTCTGAGCTTCCTGGAATAAATGGAGATGCAGTCTGTTTTGCAAGATCAAAATGTATAAAGACTGCATGGATTCAAATAGTTGGAATTTATGAAACTGTTTTTATACTGCATTATTTCTGACTGCCATATGACTTCCCAAGGCAACTGGTATACCTTTACAAGTTTTTCCTACACTTGTACCTCATGTTATGAACATATGAGTTTCACTTTTTCAAAGGTACAAAAATTATGTTTATCTCTTATGAAGGCAATTTTCTTTATTATTCTATAGCACTCTGATCTATCTGTTGCAGAGAAAATGGCTTGCGCCTCTGCATGCCACTGTTAGAGTTAGATACAGTGCACTAAGAATGGAAATTCAAATGGTGTTGTGGGGGCAACATCTTGGAAAAGTTCTGGAGTGATTTTGGTTTTTTAAATTATTTTTTTAAATGTTGTGCTTGGAGTGAGCCCATACCTATGGGTTCACAGTACAAGTATTACAGCATTATGGTATTTAGAGCATCGTGACTTTTTCTTACATACCGATACATCTCATAACCTCCCAGTACTCACTGCTACTTAAAAACCGACCAGACTGTCTTTTTTAGCTGCGTTTCCTGGGTGCACTATTACGCAACTTGGGTCACACACTGCTTTCCAACCGTTACGTATACATGTTGTGAATGTCAGCACCATGTCCTAGTATATTTTATTCAGTGTAGAAATTCAAAATTTTACACTTAATACATTGTTAATATTGACTGATACACAGAGGCTTGGCAAAAAGGAAAATACCTATGTTTATTTTTTTCTTTGCTGAGCAACATTAGGAAGAGGGAACCACTGGAAGCACTGAAATACACCTGGGATTTTAAGCTGAAATGCTTTTTTAATAAGTTCTCCCTACATGAGCTTCCATTACACTGCAACTCACCCTCCTTTATTATCTCCACCATTTGTCTGTCCTGTGGCATCCAAAGCACCATGTTTCATGTGTGCATCTCCCTGTCAACTAGCAAAATGTACTTTTGTTTTCTCTAAATTGTATGTCTCTTTGGAAAAAATTGTCTGCTCAGTGAAGGTAAGTATGTGTAAAGTAGAATGAAACAGAGTGACTAGGATATTGTGAACATCTTATTTAATACAAAGTAAATGTACAGTACTGTGCAAAAGTCTTAGGCACCTGTGGGAAAAATGCTATAAAGCGAG
>UFQX01001327.1:0-60483 GCA_900497675.1 Arapaima gigas | reverse complement strand
CAAAGGGTGGTCACACCAAATATTGATTTGATTTAGATTTCTCTTCTGTTCATTCACTTTGCAGTTTGTTAATTGATAAAAAATAAACTATTAACACTTCTATTTTTGAAAGCGTTCTTACTTTGCTGCATTTTTCCACACCTGCCTAAAACTTTTGCACCGTACTGTATATAGTGTGTGTGTGTGTGTGTGTGTGTGTGTGTGTGTGTGTGTGTGTATTATTGATAACGTTTTAGGTCAGGGTTGCCATGAAATCTAGTAAGATATTTCATGCATATTAGCCCCATGATTTAAATCTAACTGAGTATATGTTTTGTTTATTTCACAAATAGATGTACATGCAAGAAAAAGAGAGCGAGTATTGCATTAAGGATTTTATCAGAAAGGTGCCATCTGTATAAAGGGCTGTGGGGTAAAGCTGCATGTAAAACGGGGCCATACAGAGTAGACCTCAATTTAAATACTTTCAAAACCAAAATGATTAACCCGATGTATACATCAGTGTTTAGAATATACAAATGAATATAAATGATAGAATCACTGCTTATCCAGAGTAAGTTCATGAGTCAGAGACTGTTTGTACAAGCAGAAAGGTTGTACATTTGAATTCAGATAAGCTGCTGTCGTACTTGGGCTGTCTAACATCTGTCTTTAGCAGAATTTATGTAGCACCCAGGCTTTCCAAATATTCTTTGTCTCCCACTTTTCAGTGTAGATGCTGTGTTTTTCGCTGATGATTTTTAGAGACCCCCTGTTTAATATGAATAATACGTATTTTGCTGCCGTCTTATTATATATAGTGCACCTGATGTTCTTCCATTGTCTAAGGAATAAACTAATATTGCAATCAATGGACAATAACTTCAGAAAATGCCATGAAGACACACATTCCTGGGTGTATTTATTCTGATTTTTTTTTTCCTCTAAAGTTGAAGTGACGGTTTCGTTTTGAAAGATCTGTCTGTAAAAACAAAGTTTAATTTTGTTGAAAAGCATGTGGAAGACAGCTACCCATACATTTATTAGACTCTGTAAAATGCATGATGTCTCTTTTCCAGTATATTGTTTGTTCTGCAGGTATAACATGTACATGATCAAAGCTGGAACAATCCCAGCCTGAACCTTGTGCTGCAAGATCATTGACTAAACCATGGTTGTTGTTTGTGGTGCTCTGGATACATCTAAGGAATGTGAATCATTGTTTTGTATCATTTATGCCAAGTTTGGTCAAATTTTTGCTGAAGGTGTGATGTGCTAAATTATATCAAAATTAAAGGTAAATTTTAGACAAAAGTCTTACAGCTGTGTAGTATTGTGTTTTATATGTTCTTTTCTGCCCATTTCTTCTGCAAATTATACATAGTACCGGACAAGAGATGGTGGAGAAACATATTTGAATTCACCTTAAGACATGCTTGCACAGCTAAATGTATGTTTAAGATGGAGCTACCAGGTTTATTTCTGTAGCAGGTTTAAAATATAAGATCAGATTTACAAAAAAACTCTTGCTGCAACAAAAGTTTCTGAGGAAGGTCTCCAGGGTATGAGATTGAACCTTTTAATAAATCTCTGCTGCTGGAGCATGTTTTCCCATGAATATGTGCAGTATCATCATTTCAGATCTTGATGGAGGACAAGCTTGGAATTCCTAGGTTTGCACAGGCAGATCAGTCTTCAAAATGCCAGAAGCAAGATGATGTCACTCTAAAATAAAAAGTTGTCAAAACAAAAAGTGAGGGTTCTGCTTGGCCTGCCTGCATTTTGCCAGCTAGTCTAGTTCTATGAGCTGCCAAGTTGAGCTTGTTGTTACTCAAAGCATCAGGGCTCATTTATAACACCAAAAGTGCACATATTGAAATTCTCACTCAGAATGAAAGCTGCTTGAACTATGGGGGCAAATTTTATGGTGTCTATTCAGTCCAAATAAATGGCAAATCTGCTCCTTGGTCTTCTATATATTTTTGGAAATTTAAAAATATGTAGCATAACCAGTGTTTAATGATTGTAGGCAATGCTGTGGAACATAAAAGTCAATGGTCTCCCTAAGGTATACAGGACCAATGCCATGTATGGCCGTATAAGTTAAGAGTAAGAGTTTATAATCTACTCTAAACTTAACAGGAACCTAATGTAAGAATGTAAGATCAAGTTTTATATGGTTGTACTTCCTGGTTTGAGTGACAATCCTAGCAGCAGCATCTGTATTAACTGTAGTTTGGACAAGCTCTGGTCCAGACAGCCATGATAGCAGACCATTACAGTAGTTGATCCTGCTTGAAACAAAGGCATGAACAGCTTCACAACATCCTGTCTTCTTAGAAATCATCGTAGTTCAGCTATATTTCGTAAATGAAGGAAGCAAGATCTAGTCAAAACAGTAACATGACAGTCAAAGAACATTTCATTGTTTAGTAGAACACCCACATTTTTTTCACTCAGTACACTTAAAAGTTGGTTTGTGAGAACCAAAGACTGAGGTGATTTGGTTACAGGCAGCACCACTACCCGCCATGAGTACTTCTGTTTTATTAGTGTTAAGGGATAGAAAATTATTTATCCACTCCTGTATATCAGTAAAACAGTTTGCTAAAGATACAATATGCAATGGACCGTTGAGCTTAAAAGAAACATGTAGCTGAGCATCAGCAGCGTATGAATGAAAGCTCACGTTGTGCTTACGAATGATATCATCCAGTGGCAGCATATAAAAGGAAAATAGTAATGACCCAGAACAGAACCCTGAGGGACACCATGATGGAGTGTAGACTGGAGTATAGACATAAATGAAGGGAGGCAGTCCTCAGATTTATGTACAAACTGTTGATCAGTTAGGTAGCAATGGAACCACTTCAGAACAGTGTCCATTAAAGTAATTAGAGATTCAAGTTTACTGAGCAAGATACTGTGGTCAACAGTATCAAATGCAGCACTCTAGTCCAATGTTATGACTGAGGTACACCCAGCATCAGACAATATAAGAATATCTATAATTGTACTACAGTGTTGTCTTCTATGATTTGACTGTTGTTATTAAATTGACGAGTTCCTGAACATGGAATTTGGCCTTTTTTACATAAAACTACATATGTTACTGGACCAATTTAAATGAACTTGCTCAGGGGTATAGCAGCAATAATGGAAACCAGTGTTTGAACCAGCTGCCATCAGCTTATTGGCATATTTTTCCATTGTGCTACCTGTGCCAAGTTATCAATTTCTCTCTCTCATCGGTTTTATGAAGTTTTATCTAGGAAAACCCAAGTGTTACGTGTCTGTGTTGCTCCTGCTGTTTGGCGGTTGTTTTTTTCTGTTTTTCCCTGTCTCTCTTCTGTTCTGTGTCGCAGGGGGTTTGCTCCCTCTGTCAATCATCGGCCATCAACCTATCAGAATGTGCCAACCAATGACCTGGGGGCAGGTTTTCCCCTTGATAAGCAGCACCGTACCACCCCAGAAGCTGGCTTTTTGGCTCACTCGGTTGTTTGCTGTTTTCGCTGCATGTATTTGGCTTTGTTATATTATTACGTGTGACTTCTGTTTTTACTTTGTTTTGGCTTAAGGATTCTAGTTTTGGATAGCGGTTTTTGTCTAGTCAACTGTGTAAATAGTCATGCACTTGATGTCACATTGTTCACTGGGTTGTTGGCTTGGATTGAGAACAGAGTAGTATGTGCGCGCCCCTGCATTGTACTTGACGTAGGGTTGTACGTACTGTTCAGACACATTAGGTAAGTGCGCGGGTGCCAATCCCTGTATTTTCTGTTTTAGTTTAGACTAGCATAGTTAGGTAGGTATTTATTTTTGNGCGCGGGTGCCAATCCCTGTATTTTCTGTTTTAGTTTAGACTAGCATAGTTAGGTAGGTATTTATTTTTGCACTATGTTAGGAATAGGTAAGACACTGAAAATACAGATCAGGTTAGTGGCAACTTTTGTTTCTTTCTTTGCTTAGGCACCATCCAAGTTTTCTATCCAGGTTAGCACCTTAGTTTGTATATACTTGTATATTGTATCACTTGTGTCTTGTATTATACACTGAACAAATTACAAACCACCTATTTCACTATTTTTGTGTGGGCTTTTTGTTGTTTATGCTCCCACTCCACTGCCTAGACAGGAGTCAGTAGTGGGGGCATAACACCAAGGTTAGCTGTTGTCCTCCAAAATGCCACATGAAAGGTGACATGTAAAGACTCTTGGTTAGACATGGTTTAACAACCCATCAGCCCTCACCATTTAACCAGGCAAGAGCTTGGCACTGACAAACCAGCGTATGGTTAGACAAACATGCACTTAGATACACTATAGGCATTTTAGAGCAATCAGTTAACTTGAAATGCCTGTGTTTTTTCACATTGAGAGGAAACCCACACAGAAAAAGTGAAAATATGAAAACTGTATACAGACTGGGCTGATTCATACTCATCAGCCCAGGCACTGAGAGGCAGCAGCACTATTCGCTGTGCCACCAAGCTACCCTGAAAGCAGAATATGTGCTTCTTTCTACAGCAAAGAGCAAAACATGCATTTGTGCAGTTGTTTGAACAGTACAGGGAGTAATACAGGGGTAGTACAGGGGTGTTTTTGTCACAGTGTTATGGTCAGGAATAATGCAGTGGCACTTAGTTGCTGTCTGTGCAGCAGGGCTGCAGCACAGTGTTGATTGCTCAAGTGCAACATTAAACATGATATTTAGCAGAAAAGGTTTGCCTAGAGGACAATGCTTAGTTTGTTGAATTTATTTGTAAGGGTTTATTTGTAAGAGCACTGGACTAGAATTGGTGATCTGTGAAAAGTCTAAAAATGATGGAACAGGAGGTACAGACTCAAACTTTAGAGCTCTAATCTCTGGTCTCACCGTGCCAGTCAGCACAGCGAAGGGGTTAAAGTGGTGACTGGGGAGCCATGGCAGCCAGGTGTTTGTTTATAGTAACTATAGTAACCATGTGACTCTGCTAGGGAGGCATAGTAAACAGTTGCAAAATTTTGGTGTTCCCATCCAAAGATGAGTGTGCATAGTTACTGAAGAAGTTGAATTAAGTCTGTCAGAACTGAATTTTTATGACTATACATTCACTGCATGTTGACAATTAATGTAAACCACCACTGTTAAACCCATTGGCCAGAACTTTGGAAAGCAGATTTGACTTCAATTTTATTTAAGCAGAGGACCTGGAAGTATCGTGAATGCAAAGGGATTGTGTGAAGCTTGCCATCAAGATGTGAAAATGAATGATAATCTGGTAAAATATTTAACCAGATAATCTGGTAAAATATTTATTAATATATTTTTACAATATTGTCAAATGGACTGTGGTGGTGGTAATGCAGTGGGTCAGTGGTTTTAATAGCAAACATTTGAATGGGGTGGATTAAGTGATTAATTTTTATCACCGGCCAATTGAGAAGGAGTGCCAGCTACAGAACTGCTGACAGCCCAGTTCAAAACAAATGTCATCTGGGTGGGGTCTACAGTAGGGGCTTTGTGCTGGTTTCTCCCTGTTTTGAAGCAGATTGTCAGCACTGTGGCTGGGAGAGAGCAATGCGATTGGACAGCAGTTTCCTCCAGTGTGCAAGCCAGCAGAAGAGAGAGAGAAAAAAGGGGGTTGCTCGCTACTGCATGAGCATGTGTATCTGTGCAGTGGAGAGCATGGGACCAAGGGGGCTGTTGTGACTGATGGACGCTCCCGAGTTGTCAAATGACTTGGTTCTGTGTGATTTCCATCTTCAGTGTCCTCAGAGCAGACAATTGCTATGTTCTGCCTGAAAGGTAGGGGCTGTGCAGGTGGGAGATTGTTACTCATTCTCAGGAACCCAGGAAGAAGTTAGTAGCTGTAGTTTGGGGGTAGGAATGCTGTTGGGACAAAACTGGTTTGAGCTTTTTGTGTTTGGGGAAAAAAATTTTAAGAATTTGTAAGAATCATTCATTGTAAGAATGCTTTCAATTTTTAAGGCTCATTTGTTTTCCTACTCTGAAGTATTTCAGTTTCTAAGGCTCATTTGTTTTCCTACTCTGAAGTATGGCTTGCTCATGGAGGCACGAAACCAGTTGGTTTCAGCTGTTGCACTTAAGTTGCTGTTTCAGTAAAGCAGTGAGCTGAGGAAGTGTGTGTAGCTTTGGATGAGAACGCGGCACTGTTTGCATTGATGTCCCTTCTCCCTTTGTGTCTTGGGACCTCCTGTGGTGATTGAGCGCAGTTCTGTAGTCTGAACTTGCTCTTGAACCTTTGATCAGGGTACTTAACCTGAATTGGCGCAGGAAGAATATCCTACTTTACAAATCTGTAAATCTTGGTGAATTATTTTTTTAAACACTGTAAATTGCTTTGGATGAAGAAGTCAGCTCCACAGATAACACTGCCCAAGAGGAATACTTCCGTAATGACACCCTTCAACACTGTCAGTTTCTTCAGATCAGAGGTTTTAGTTATGAGTCATTTTGGATAAAACCAGTTGACTGGGGGTTAACATAGCCAGATGCTCAGCAAAAACATTTACCCATGTTGATCTGCCTAGGGAGCCCGGTTCAGTGTACCAGTACTTAATCTGAACACAGAGGTTTTATGTAAGTTTTGTATAATGTACTGTGTAGCCAGACATTGTTCAATTTGTGCATTAGATTTCTTTTGTCCTTCCTATACTAAAATGTTTATTTTCTTAAAGCCTGGGTTGTGTTTTGATGTGTCTCTGCAAGCCATTGTACTTAGGTCTTGTGAATTCAACTTGAAGCAATTTCAGATAGTAACAGAGAACATTCAGTTCAATTTATTTTTATAGACCACTTCTTACACAGTGATTCAGAGCACTGAATAGTCAATTAGGATAATGGAACAAAAAAAACAAGTATATAGTGAAGAGATAAAGGATAAATGTTGAGGGCAACTAACTATACAGGGTATTAAACATACAATAGTTGAAAAGAAGGGAAAGAGAATTTATGTATGGGTGCTAAATTAGTACAAATAACACGTATATGTTCACAGATGTATATGTATGCACAACCAATTTTTAGACATTAACAGATTGCTGTGTACCTGATGAACTGGTCATTGATGGGATGGTCACTGTGAAACTTTCCTCTCAATTATCCTCCCAGCCAGACAATGCAGCAATTCTGCTGTACTGAATACTACCGGAGGTTTGCACCCTAAACTTGCGGTCATCCAGGCAGCATGTGTGCGAAGCTCTGGTTGTATGAGGACATCAGGGAATGTGCATAAATAGCTCCAGCTGGTTGACTCTCACTGTGTACCATAGTAGGGGGACTGTAAGCCTGACACTTGTTTCACCCTCCTGTTTCCTTAACTATGCTGGTTTTTATTAATTATATGATCACTTGGGACTTGAGGTGCTAAGGCACACCTTCTTGCTCCTTCATTTATTGCAGTGAATAATATAATCCAGTTTTATGAATTTAATTCATTGCAGTATATAGCTGCAAAAAAACTTACTCAAGTCAAAAGGACATTGTTTCCACAGGAATTCACAAAAAGCATGTTATTTCTTGGTTTTAAAATTTAGATGTCACTGAACTATTTTCTTGATTTAATGAAAAGGGATATTAACCCCTACCCCTGCGTTGTCACATGTGCCTTTTGGTTTGGCTAGGAATGTCTTCAATTTCCCAATTATATCCCGAGGCTCTGACTCCTGTCTACCACAGCCTGAGTGATGTACAGGCAGCTACAGTGGGTGTTTCTGTGCCCTGTGAGCTCTCTTAAGAATGTCCACTGAATGCTCTTAGCGTTCCCATTGAGTACACTTGGCACACTGTGTGAATTTTTTTTGTTTACCTGTGAATACACATAATACAAGTGCCTTGTAGTTTATGTACTGTGCTCTGCCAGATATAGGACATCAAGTGTAATTGCTTGCATTATCCACTCACTTTTGTTAACTGTTTGTCCTGGTCAGGATCTATGAGAGTAAAATACAGTTTGATGTTGTTTCTGTTGATGCTATTCTACACTAAGTTGAACAAGTGTAACTCTGTGTTCATCATCAATACGGTTTGCATTCATATGTGTTTATTGTTACCATGGTTTCTGTTTACTGTTATTATGGCTGTATCTACTTTATAAAAGCAACAAGACTTGTATGCTTGTTGAGACTGTGCAATGCTGTTTGAATGTGCATGGTTCTCCCCACGATTGACAATCGTTGGTAAGAAATAAACAGAGCTCTGAAGATTTTCTCCTAGCCCTGGTGTCTGTGAGGTTTAAATTTCTACCACAGATCCCAAGTCAATCCCAGAATCACTGGACACTAAAGCCATAGGTGCACACCCTGGAGAGAAGATCAGTCCATCACAGGCTAGCTGCATAAACACACTGACAGTTGCACACGGGGTGCTTTAGAGTCACCAAGTAACCTGAAACACATGTCTTCAGACAGTGAGAGGAAACCCACACAGACACAAAGAGAACATGAGAACTACACAGACTGAGTTTGATTTGAAACTTACACCCGAAGAGCCCAGCAATACCTGCTACAATACTATACTGCCCTTGCACTATCCAGTCACAAAATGTGTTTGTGCTGAACCCTTGTGCCAGAGGCTTTTGTGGTACTTAACAATCTGGGTTGGGGTTTGTCTTCTGCTGCCAGCTGACTGCCCAGTGTGCCAGGACTGGCTTTCATCCTCATTACGGTCATTAATGGCAGTCTGGAGGCCTGCTCAGCTCATTGGAGGTATAAAAAGGGAAGCGCAATCTTGTGTGAACAAGACTTTTGTAATACATCAGATCCTGTATGCTTAAGCCATGTGTTGGTGCTGTCCTACTAAAAAGGCTGCCTTTGAGATTGGTAATAACACAATCTGCAGTCCATTTGTAAGGTGCTTGTCATGAAAATGCTGATTAGTTAAATATGTTGTTCCATTTTTTAGCTATATTCAGGGAGGCTTCCTGTACATGTGGAGTATTGATATTCTGAAGATCTGTCTAAACTTACAACCCTGTAACTGTTTCCTTATGCTTTGTTTTTGCTTGGACCCAGTAATTTACAGATATGCACTCAATGTATGCGAAGGAGAATTTTCATTCCAAAATCTGAAGTGAAAAATCTATAGTGCTGGATAACTGCCTAATGTAAAACTCTTTTGCTTTTCCAGCAGTTAGCGTTTAATATTCACATTTTAAAATCTTTTTTTGCGACTGAACCTGTATCAATACATGCTCAGCAATTACATACATTTAAACTAGTTTCAAAATAGTAGTTCATGAAGTTTCAGTTTTCATGTGATCACTTTGGATTCCAGTCAGCACTCCAATTCCTTCAGTACCTGAACTCAAGGATCTTTAGCTGCCATTGCACAACCCAAACTCAGAAAAGTTTGGAAAGTGTGGAAAATGCGAATAAAACAAAGCAGTGATTTCAAAATTCATTTTGATTTGTAATCCATCACAAACAATATAAAGACAAGATTGTTAATATTGTTTGGTTTACTTCATTTTTTTGTCAATATACATCCATTCTTGCCATTAAGGGCCCGCAACACATTCCAAAAAAAGTTGGGACAAGGCAATATAAGGCAAGTAATGAGTTAAAACAATGATTTAAGTAGAAACAGATGATATTAAACAAGTGATTGTAATCATGTTTTGGTATAAAAACTGCATCTAGGAAAGTCCTAGTACTTCAGGAGCAAAGGGGCTAAGGATCACCAGTTTTCCCACAAATGCATGAGAAAATTATTCAAAAGGCTAAAAACAATGTTTCTCAAAGACAGATTGGAAGACATTTGGGTATTTCATCCTCAACAGTGCATAATATAATTAGATTCAAGGAATCTGGAGAAATTTCATTGCGTAAAGGGCAAGGGTGCAAGCTTAAGCTGACTGCCTGTGATCTCCGATCCCTCAGACGGTGCTGCACCAAGAACCGTCATTCATCAACAAGTAACATAACCACATGGGCTCAGAAGTACTTTGGCAAACGTTTATCAAGTAACACAATGTCAAATTACATCCACAAATGCTGGTTACAACTGCACTGTGCAAAAAGGAGGCTGTATAGCAGCGTCCAGAAGTGCTGCCAAATTCTCTGGGCTTGGAGGCATCTGGGATGGTCCATCACACAGTGGAAATGTGTATTGTGGTCGGACGAATCAACATTTCAGGTCTTTTTTGGAAGAAATGCATGTCGTGTCCTCCGAACCAAAGAATAAAAGGACTGTCCAGACTGTTACCAGCTACAAGTCCAGAAGCTAGCATCTGTGATGGTATGGGGTTGTGTTGGTGCCCTGAGCAAGGGTAACTTGCACTTCTGTGAGGGGACCATTAATGCCAAAAAGTACATATAGATTTTGGAGCAACATGCTGCCTTCAAGAAGACATCTCTTCCATGGACACCCATGCATATTTCAGCAAGACCACGTTCTGCGCACATTACAAAGGCATAGCTGCATAGGAAGAGGGTGTGGGTGGCCAACTGGCCTGCTTACAGTCATGACCTGTGCCCAATTGAGAATGTGTGAAACATTTTAAAATGCAAAATGCAACAACCAATACCCCATACTGTTGCACACCTTAAGGCTTGTTTGCAAGAAGAATGGGACAAAATTATACCTGAAACACTAAATAAATTGGTGTCTTCAGTGCCTAAATGTTTATTAAGTGTTGTGAGAAGGAAAGGCAAAGTTACAAAGTGGTAAATTTTTTACTGTTCCAACTTTTTTGGAATGTGTTGCAGGCCCTCAATTGCAAGAATGGATGTATATTTACAAAAAGATAAAGTTGAGCAGGCTAAACATCTTGTCTTTATACTGTTTGTGATGGATTACAAGTCAAAGTGAATTTTGAAATCACTGCTTTCTGTTTTTATTTGCATTTTCCATACTGTGTCAACTTTTTCCAATTTGGGATTGTACGTGTCAGCATTCCAAAGTCTTGTCTTGTGAAGCCTTGAGGACCCCGTACACTCAGTCAGCGCTCCGTTTCATCAGCCATGCATATGAAGACACAGGACAAAAGGGGCTGTGTCCAAAGAACAGTGTTCTTTGCAGCCAAAATTTTGTTTGCACCGTAGAGCATCATAGAGCACTCTGGGATTGTCCTTAAGTCTGCAGCTGGTCATGGCTATCACACAGTCTGGCTGGTTGGTGTTTTACTGCTTCTTGTCCTGGAAAGACAAACAGATGGGAACATTGTAGGTGAATATGCTTTTTCTGCTGAAAACCTAAAAAATAGATGACAAAACCACTGACTTAAGCAAGTGGATGCAGATGTTGGAAAAGGGTGGTAAACAAAAACATTCATAATGGCAGGGACAGGGTTTATTGGTCTGACCAAGAATAGAGTGATGGAGTAACTCCAAAGTGTCTAGAGCTGCTTGGAACCATTTTAATGACTCTGGGGACTTTAATGTAAATTACAGTGATGATACAGTGGATTGTCACTAAAGTTGAAACACCTGTCTCATCACAGCATGAGGTACAATCACAAATGCCATGTGTCTCTGTCTGCTTGTTTCTCTCTTGGTGCAACTGTTTGGCTTCCATTTGCCTCACAGAGACACAATGTGAGTACAGCTAGGACTCACCCCCTAGGGCTTGTTTTCCACTTGGCTTCATTGCCTTCCATGGAGTACATGAAGACAGCATGAAAGTTCATTAATAAACAATTGTTCTCCCACCAGTCAGAACTCCCAGTATCTTCCAGCAGATAGGAATCAGATGCTGTTACTCAACTTTGAGCAGAGTTCCCCTCAACCCAGCACAAGACCTTCTGATTGAGAGGGTTCCTCCTGTTCACTCTATGAGTGTTTGAAGTTCCTCTCCTCACCAACAGGTGGTGATGGTTTTACTGTAGTATTTCTCTATCTGTGCTGGCCAGGTGGTTGCTGCTTTGTTTTTGATGAATGCAGAATGAAAATTAAATCATCACTTGAGATGCTGTTGCTCCTTGAAATAGCCTGGTTTCAATGGTACACTGTCCTCTTATCATTATCTGGGCAATTGCTTCTCTGTCAAGTCCCCTGTAGTATAAAAATTCATTCACATAGTTTGTGACTAGCTGAAGGTTTATGACTGACTTAGGCAGTGTCAGCGCTACATGTCAGCAATATAGTACACTGCTCAAACAGAGGCTTCTGAGGCCTTTAAAAAGCTCAGTGGTTCCAAGCCTGTATTTCTACAGATACAGATTTATTTGTGAGAATTAGCATAACTGTCATGCAATTACATTGTCAGAAAAATGTATACAGTCATGTTTAGATTTTTTGATGTCCTATTATACTTGAAGTTCTAGCTGTCTCATTGCTTTTAACTATAAAAGTTTACTAATGTGTTTTAGAGAATTTCACCCTTCACAGACAACTTGGTATTTGGTGTAAGACTCAAAAGTGTGAAAAGTATTGTGTTACCCTTTTTAATTACAAAAGATAATTACCACGGACACTACACTAAGAAACTCAGACATTAATGCTTAAAGTGTTATTCTCCACGTAACAGTAAACTGTAGTTGTATGCAACCATCTTAGAAGTTTGTGAATAGTTTGTACAAACAATTTTACTTATTTCAGTAGCTTGTTGATTGTTTACAGAAATCTATGCTGATCACTCCTAGGTTTGCAAACTGAGGTCTAAACTCATTTTAAAAAACAAGTAGAACCTTGGCAGCCAGTACTGCTTTCCTTGATTCTGGTTATATGTATATCTGTGAATAGTGTTCGTGACACAAGATTCCCAGCTAGGTGAATGGGTGGTTGGTGTGGGTTGGGAGGTTTGCTTTAAGTAATTACCTGGAGCATGATGGCCATCTGTAGCAGGCGCATCAGTGGGATTTGCATGGATAATCTGGGTTTAGGGATTAAATAAACAAGTGGGAGCCTCAGGAACAAAGCAGCTACACAACCGTGCATGGCAGTGAAGCAGAAGGTGGTGGACATTCATTGGGGAGATGAACATTCCGCTGTCCTCTCCCTGATAGTTGTTTTCTGGGGTTACAACTTACTATAATTTTTAGTTTTTCTAAAAGCTGTCACTGGGGTCTGAGCAGACTCTTTGGAGAGAGTGCTTGTGATTTTGTTTCTTTTTTCCTGCACTACGTTTGGAGGTGCTGTGCTTATCCTGGAGAAGGGCCTTGTAAGCCGACACTCCACTGGTCCGCTCCTTTGTTAAGGAAATCAATGTGGTTGAATTGAAGCTTCAGGGAAAGGGCAAGGGGGTGAGCTTGTCTTTAGAGAGGGGTTCCCATGAGGGAACTGTGGTAACCAGACTCCTCCCTTCCCAGTGGGAAGGGGGCAGGGAGAAAGAGTAGGGGGTGTCAGTTAGCTCCTTAGCCCCTCCTTTTGGTGCTGTCATTGTGGAAAAGGGACACCTCCGACAGCGAGGGTCAGCATGATTGCATATGTACACTGCCTGTCTTCAGAGCCGGCACTGGGCTGCTGGCACAAGGCCTACTATGAGGACGAGGAGGAGTTATTGCCCCTCTACACTCGCAGGCGAATGGGCAATGTGCAGCCCAAGACCGAGGGCAGCCTCCGCCGCCGGCTGCTTGCCTCCAAGATCCACCAGAAGCAAGATTCTCTGTGGGCACCACGGCCACTGCAGGGGCCAGAGCCTAAAGCATTGATGCTGAGCCCTGGTCGACTGAGCTGCCCCGTTGTGCATTCCCACCTGGACCAGAAAGGTAGAAGCAGCTGCTTGTGTGGACATATTTCATGTTACCATTTTATTTTCGTTTTTCCTGTTGCTTCAGTTTTACTTAAATGCTCAATATCAAAAGTATTTAAAACAGGTGTTTTGAGTTCATACCAGAATGCTTTTAATGGAGAATAGAGTTACTGAGTTTGGCTATTTAATGTTTTTTATCCTTGTGCTCTAAGAAGGTGCTCTGCAAATGGTCTATAGTATATAGCAGTAGTTTTTTGCCAATTTCTCATTTCTGAGAACTCCCTATGGACTCATAAGGTGGTTGTGATGTTTTTGCACCAAAGCCAGACAGATTGTATGGTTTTAGGGAATCATGATATCGTGGGGTTAGAACCTTCTGCTTGAATGATGGGATCACAGTGGGGATGGATCACTCTGCTAGCAAACTGTTAATATATACCTATTTATTAACTCGTGTCTGTATTGTGTCAGTCAAACATAGTGAACACAATGAAGCTGTAAAACATAACTTTAATCCTTGAATTGCTAAAACCTTGACAGTTAAATAAGCTTTAAATATTTGTAGTTGATATTCAATGTTTTTATCAAGAAGCCACTCCAGCTTCATTTTTACTCTTTTATTTGTATGTGTTTATATGTTTAGTGAGGTACCTACAGCTTTTTTCCTCTTCATATTTTAAAGACGAGAACCATGCTAGTCTGTGCTGAGCTGCTACTCTTTTCATCATTGGTTGGAATCCTTATATTTAAATGGCTGCTGTTATATCACAGACGAGCCTCTCACTAGTACTTTGTGTTATCATTTTTGACTTGAGGCTCATTCCTTTGGGGCTCATTGAGAAGCCCACTTTGAGCCCCTGCACTGTGCATGGCAGGGGAGAAAACCAGCATCTGAGTCAGAATCTTTGCCCTGGGAGCACATCCATTTGCACTCAAAGTTCTTGCTCCATGTAAAACAGCTGGATAGCTTGTGTGAGGAATTCTGAGTGAACATGTTTCCAACTGTGACCACTTCTCAGGTTTCCTTTTGCATGTTCAACCTGACAGATGATTTCTTACTGCAAAAGGTGAGTTCAGCACTCTGTGTATATAGGTATGGTGACATTCTTTTCATGCCAGAGAGCACACTCAACACTGACATATCTGTCACTGAGAGTCAGATTTTGTTGATCAATTTAATCTGCTCTTTGTTGCATCTATAGGAAAATGATTTTATTGATTACTACTTCATTTTTTACATCCCAAGTCTAAAGTTAACATTAGGAATTAGAAGTGCCAAGCTGGCTTAATGTTATAAATAAATTTTCTGAGTTATCCTCTGACTCTTGATCTCCACCCCATCATCTTGAGGATGAGAGGAAAATAGAAAAAGTGCCCAGAATAATCAGTAGATCTTTAAAGATTGCAAATTCTACATCAGGGTGCTTCCGCTTGTCGCTTTGCACCCAAATCTACACTTTACCACAGAGAATAGGGACTTGATTCATCACTGTACAGTTTGTCATTGCTTTATATACCAAGACTGTCCTGTAAAATAATTTATATTTTTTATCAATTAAACAACAATTATTTATTTTTGAAATATGAGGCTGAATGGTGATTACTAATCTCCATTTGCAATTTGTGTTCAACATAACTATACAGTTAGACTTGAATGTTGTGTTGTCAGATGGTGCTTTGTGCTCTCTGGCTTGGCCCATGTCAGTGTGAGGTTTCCAGGGATTAGCACAGCACTGTCACAGAACTGGAGCACCTTTGTCAGCATGGTACAAACATATGGCTGCTCATGTGCTGGATGTATAATTTACATGGTAAGCATGGTTACTAATAACCCCTCTGTTCTAACACCCATGAAAGGCAGCACAACCAGTCTTTACTAAAGCAGATTTTGTATCCCTCTGCTTTAGGAAAAATAAACACCTTTGGATAATCATATTTTAAATGCTTTTTGCTAGGTAACAAAGCCTTTTTTATACTTAATGCTTCTGAACAGTACAGCCTTATGTAAGTGACAATGCTAAAGATGATCTGGCAGTGGTTGAAAATCACCCAAACATCTGTGCTCTGAACATGGAGACATAGGTGGCCTCAAGATGACTGAACTTTGTTGCTGCACTTTCTTTAGCTCAGTGAGTGACAATATCAACAGGAATCTGAAGCTTTATATGTTCCCCAACATAGTCCAGCCTAAATGGAGCTGATGGTGGCTGAGTCTGAAGGGAGAGAAGGCCCAGCACACGGCTTGCTGTCTGGCTAATCTGCACAGAGCCTGTGCTCTCTTTTATGGCTGGTCACAAGGGAGAAATGTGTCCTAGTGGCCAGTTCTTTCCCAGTCCCCTCCTTCACTCCTCAGCCTGGCAATTGGTGACTCAGGAACAAAGGCTAGATGAAGGGACAGCAATGGCCAAGCTATAAAAATGAGGGGGATGAAGATGATTTACTCAAAGATTTTTTTGATTTTTTTCCCCTCCCTCTCTCACACTTCATCTGAGGGAACAGGTGAGGAGAAGAGAACTAAAGGAACAGGGAGGATGTGAAATTTTGTGTGTAGTTGCTGTTCTGAGGCTTCTTCAAAGCCATTTGGGATACAGTACGATGTCCGCTGGCCAGTACTACGGAAGGGACTTATCTGAGTCTTTTCTCAAACAAAAAATAATAATTCTGTTAATTGTTTGGTGGTAATTGTCTTTTTTTGTTTCAACTGAGTCTCAACAACATGGACAGAAACGTTACACAGAATGCAAATGCAAAGGCCAAACCTTGGATATTGGAATTACCAGAAAGTCCAGTGGATCATGGTATTATTTTTAAAATGTAATCACTTTATTATATGTTAAAACACTTTATTTTAGTATTTGAAGAGATTTAGCATGTAAAACTTTCAATAATATTTCATTGATAATAAAGTTAAATCTATATATTAGTTTTTCTCCTGATCAGGATCACAGTGGTCTGGAGTCTGTCGCAGAAATAATAATAAATGTGTATTGTTATATACATTATTTATTAATGATACTGTCATATAAAATATTTTATTATAAATGCTGATTTGGGTAAAACTGTAGCGTCTTCAAACATAGCATGGTTATAAATCATTTTCTTGAGCTGTTGGTTGATCTGTGAAATTAAACACAAATTGTTAAAAAAACAACTTTTGTATTTCAGGTGATTTGTAAGCATATATCTTTAAATGCACACAAAATATTTTGTTAAATGTTGTTAAATGTAGAATTGATAAGGAACCATCATATACATGCAGTACTGTTTGCGACAATTCATATAAACCAGTCAGAATATTATATTTTTCATCTGATAACCATTCTCACAGTTAATGGTACATGTACCATGTAATAAAAAAGACTCAATTACATTGCAAATTTGGTAATGACAATTTTCGTGTGGGTAGTGGATGGCAACCCCTCACTGCACTGGGGTTTTGTCTCGGTGCCACTCAGGGAAGGCTGGGAAATATTTTAATGAAATCATGGTAAGCCCACCTTATCTAATTACACACTACTGATGCAGAGAGTTGGTGTTAGAGGGAGCGCAGTGCTTAGCATCCAACCGTACAGGTGGAAATACCTCCCAGAGTTCAGTATGAATCTTTGTTGTGTCTGTTTTTTCTCTTCACATTCATTGCTGCTATTCATTATAATTGGAAAGTGTTATTTATTTGCGCAGCTATTCTTGTGACGGAGTAAACTTTCCTAGTCGTATCATTTAAAATTACAAATTCAAGTGTTTATGGATTTGCAACTTTTAAAATCATGTTTGAAGATTCATACTGTGCACATTTGGTATTGACAGTGATCGAAGGCTGAAAAACAGGGAGTTAGGCTAAACTGAATTAGGCTGATTTTTGGCCAAAGGAAGTGTGCATGTGATTGACATCAGTGTGTCTGCATTAAGGCCTTATGCAATCTGAAGTCTCTGTGTCCTAATTCTTTTACCATTTCCTCTTGGATGATGGATGGAAGGGTGGAATTGAATTATGGTTGTGTGCAGGGAGGCTGACCCCTGCTTTTTTAGGGTGTCAGAACTCAAAGCGGAGATGACCAAATTGGTGGGAGCAGGTGTTCTGGCCTGTATTGGGAAATGATTTTTGTAAATGTCTCGTTTTATCTTCCTCTGTCCACACTTCTTTTTAGGTTATGTGAAAAATTGACAAACTGCTAACTGTTCTCTATTCTCTCTGTTGATATTTACAGAAAATATATATTTGCATAAGGAAAGCACACCTTTTATTATGGGGCAGACCGGTTTTACAGGAGGAGGACCCCACCTGTGATGGGATACTGTATTAAATGATATGATTTTTGGGAGCAATGGTCTGTTTCAGTCTCTAGGACTTTGCACCTCTCATGTCAGAAGTCATCAGGTGTTTGATACACACCTAGGGCTGTGTGTGTCCAAAAAAAATAAGAACTACTGCATCCCAAACTGTGGTTAAGACCACTGCTTTCCAGTGGCTTTTTTGCACTCCTGGTGAGCAACTCAAATGTTTGGGGCCATTTTGACTGGCAGTTCTTGTAAACCCAGATTAGTGTTGCATTGTAAGCAAAGCCTAGGTCTGGCAAAGAATGAAGTGTCATTCCTTGTCTCTGGCTGCAGTTCCACAGCGACTGTGTGAAAGCCCAGTAGAAGGGCATGGGCAGAAGTCAAGGCTGTCAGGTTATCACTTCTTACTAAGGAGAACTGTTGTGATGGTCAGCGATGCCTTTATGCACCACAGCTCTCAGCATTTTGTCTGCTTGGGTCTGTGTGATTTGCTGTCAGGATGAAGCTCTTGATTGGTTGTCTGACCAGGGAGAAGCAAAATGGGTTAGTCAAAGCTCTATACTGATTGGTAGGTCTTATTTTTGCTCTTCTCTCTGCAAATACTGCTATGGAGAAAAGCCCTCAACCGGAGTGATCTTTAAACCTTTTATTAATGATGGCACCATCAACTCATACATCCTTTTTCGTGGTGGGTTTAGTTTTCTGTTGGAGCAGTTTTCACATGAGCACTTAGCCAATACAATTAATAAATCAGTAAAAAAAAAAGATTTGTTATGTCTCAGATAAGTCAACATCTCGACTAATAAAAACCAATCACGTACTGGACAACAGCAAAGAAACTGAAAGCAGGCAAGGACTTTTAACTTTAGTTCAATATTAATCAAATACTATGTGCACCACTATAAGTTAATGATTTACATATGTATAAAATAATATCTCTGTAGTTAATACTTGTCAAAAAAATGACAATAACTAAGATGCTATTTGCTAAGGCAAAATGCTGAAATACAAAATGCAGTCCAGTTTCACCCCTGGGCACTGTCAGAGGCACTATGGTTAAAAACTTCTTGCTGTAGCCTATGAGTGTTTCTGTGCTGGAGCCAAGCAAACACCACTGTAATAGGGTTGTCAGGCTTTTCTACTGCCCTATGGCCAGGCATACATGCAGTATGAAGGGGTAAAGAGTACTAATTCAGGCTAATTAGTTTCTAATTGCTTTTCAAATAGGCTTTTGTCCTCTGACCAGCTGCTCGTGCTGTCTAGCTGGCTTGTGACCCCCCCCCCAAGCACTGCCCATCATCCTCTTGCCAGTCATTTTCAACCTCAACTCCCCATTGAACATTTCATGTAGATCTTTTTTTGCAGTGCTTGACTGCTGCATAGCAGTATGTTATGCAATTTACAGTTTTACACTTCATGCCTTTTTTAACTGAAAAGTTCAGCCTCTGTGTTACCTGCCTCCTGATTTATTTAGCTTTAAGAAGTAATTAAACCATATGTGCCTGTTATTATGTGTTTGCATTTATTTCAGTAGCGTTATTCATTACAGAATAATTCATTCTCTTGTCTCTTGCAATGTACCAAAGAATTCTCAGACAGTAATGAGAAGAATCTTTATATCCCTACGCCGAATTAGCATGGCACCTGTGTGAATAGTGCACCTGTTGGTGTGTTGAGAGTCACCCACACCAAGGGGACTAAAGGGGATTTCTGTCTGTCTTTGTTGGGAGCCAGAGTAATTTTTCTTTTTTCTTTGTGACTGATGGTTGAATTGCAGGTGGTGAGGGGTTGGGGGGGTTGTGTAAGGGGCTCAGTCCCTTTCTCTTCATATTCTTGTCTCATGGTTTTTGCAGTTCTTTTTTTCTTTCCCCCAATCAGCTGCATAATAATGGAGCCACAATACAGAGCCGAGATTCCGGTGCTGAGTGCTGAAGTCAAAGTGGCTTGGGGGCAGTGCTGCATCTACTTGTGTCACTGTGCCCAGCCGTTGGTTTCTCTGGGTCCCTGATACATCCTTCCTGTTGCTTTCTTGAGGATGTTTTTTCAAAAGAGACAAGTACTTGTAATTGCTAAGTATATCTGTATATCGTTAGGAAGTTCACCTTTTTATATATTTTTTACACTTTTTTTGCTGATTTTTTTAAAAATTCTTTTTAAAAAGACTAAATTTTGTACACTAAGCTGGTTACAATGAATCTTCTATTTATACATATGGGTAGTTTTTATTGTATTACACTGTAGAAAGAACACTACAATAGGAGCAAGATTCAAACCCAGGACTTTACGATTGCAAGGCAATGGCTCTAACTACTATGCCACCCTCTACCCAGCTTGTGAATAAATGGATGATTATGTAATAAATTATTCAAACTCAGTTAACCACCATTATATAGACCTGAAAATGATCACTGAAAATGAACTTTGGGCATATTTGTACTCTCTACTTCAAACTCTTCCCTTATTAATTCAATGGGCTGTTTTCTAAAAATACCACAGGGTGGAGCCACAGTCTGAAACAGCAGCCAGTGCTGACTCTGCTGGAGTAAATAATACTGCATTTAATCGTTCATGCTGGCATTTAAACTGACACGGTATCATACTGAATAAGTAATAATCTACAACAGTTCATAATTTAAATGTAATTTGAATAGTAAATATTTGTTGAATACTAATTGAACATTTCATTCAGAATTCATTTTTATATACAGCATACGTTTCATTAAGTTAAATGATCATTTACAAATAAGTAACTACTTAGTAATTTTATAGTCAAGCCAGAGTATAAAATGTCTCATTAAATTAGACTTTTTCACACATGCAATTATAAAATCGTTTTTGTTTCATTCATGCGTGAGCTGGTTTGGGAGGGTTTCCATTTTAGGGCAGTCCACGCCCCTCTATGCCAAAATGAGAGGTATTAATTCCTATTCCCTTAATCACTTAAATGTGGCATCCAGATATAAAGGGGGTGGTGATTTGTTTTTAAGCAGCTGCCAGACAACCAGTTCTGTGTTCGACAGTATCCCCCAACAGTGCTTGAGAATTATGTTAAGCAGCAGTTGAGAATTATATTAAGCAGCAGGGCCCCCACCTTTCAAACCCATCCCCATTTAGTCAGCCTACTGTCAATCTCTGAGTGCTTTATTGGCAGGATTTTGACAGCACCTCCAGCAGCAGCAGTCAGGGGCCCCTCACAGACCTGGCATTGAGCCCTCCAGTGCCTGTCAGAGGGTGCTATGTCCCACCCAGGACACTGAGGGAATTGTCCCCTCATGAGCTGGGGATCAGCAGGGATGCACTAGGCAGAGCAGATGGTAGCAGCAGACTGGCTGAGGGATTGGCAGAACTCAAAGGCTGTGTGTGAGATATGCTGGGGAACGTAGTGCTGTCAACTCCTTGTGTTGGAGTTCTGCTTGGACTCATCTTCCACTTCTCAGTATATGCACTTGGGATGTATATTTACCTTTTTGCAAGTTGCTTTGGATAAAGGCCTCAACTGACTAAATAATGACTTTAAATATGGTAACTATTTCGTTCTCTGTGTTCTGAAACAGTTCTTCCTAGATAATTTGCTAGTGAAAGGTGTTTGCTCCCTATCTTTTTGAAATAAAACCCACTCCACATACCTCATTGGGCCTTGATTCTAGGTCACTATTTTTTGAGCAAAGCCTTTCTTTGGCAGCTTCTTTGCCCACCCAAAAGACTTGAGTGGTCTGCTGTGAAGGACATTTCAATGTCTTGTTTTTTTCCATGTCTCAGTGGCCAGTTCCTCCTGCAAAATCACTGTAGGTAATAGTTGTCTAGTACATTTACTTTATTTTAATAAGGATCATTTGAAAGGACTTGTAATAACCGTGAGCATCCTTTCCTCATCACCATGGATACCTCTGTTTGTAAGATTCGCAGCGTCCTTTATACAGGCATACAGTATTAATGAGCAAACGGATTGCCATCCTGGGAGACTGATCTTTGATCGATATAGAGCCATTGGCAGAGTGGTGAGATAACATGGTTGTCTACAGTTTGAATCTTAAAACTCACTAAAACCACTATTTACATTCTCTTGCATCTCCTTTTCTGAAAGTTTGAATGATGCCATGTTTAACAATTTTTTTTTGAAAGATAAAATCACATCTTATTTCCAAGTACCTAGTAGTAAGCTTCATTAATAGGTATCAGTAATGCCTGTTTACTGCACTGACTTCAGCTATGTTAATATTTACTAAAATGGTTATTCGTTCAAATTTAGACCATCAAAACTAGGCCTTGAGAATACAAAAAGTGCATGAGAATACAGTAGTTTTTCTGTAATATGGTATTCTGTATTACTGAATTCTCAACTCATCTGTTCTGAATGAACAATTTTCTGTTCATTATTCATTAAAAATTCATCAAGGTGTCTGGCCACAGATCAACCATGAAGAATTATTTGACCCAAATGAGAAAAGTGTGCTGTGTGGACTTTATGGGGAAAACTTGAGTGCAAAGCAGGCTGTCAAGTCTTCTGCTGTTAGTCTCTTTGTTGCCGTGCTTACCAGAACCAAATAGTGGTTTGATGGGCAGAAGCCACCCCAAGAATCTGTGTTTGTATTCTATTACCCTGTGGACCTGACATACACTTCCTGGCACTTTCACTTTACCTTATGAAAACCTGTCACCGTGTCTAAGTTTGTCAGAGCAGCTACCCAAGGCTTTTATGGCCCTCCATATGTGATCATCAAGTTTTACTGGGCAAACTCAAAGGTTGACAAGTACAATAAGGCTGACTGTTGTCTTTGTCTCAGGTGGCAGGTGATCATTGTTGCATATATAGGCAATGGGCCCAATGAAGCCCAGATTGTTACAAGTAGTAAATCAAGTTTAGTTCTACTTTGCAAAAAGGCAATGCAAGTGCCGTGTTAGGAAGAGATCAGATTGTAGATTGCCAATTTTGATGTCATGTTTCCTCAACTTGCATTTGATGCTCAGTGGTTGAATGGTGTAGACCAGTTGAGTCTCATTCATCTTGTTACCAAACTCTGCATCCAAGGCCAAATGAACGAATGCAAGAACAGTAAGGGCAGTATTGACTGATAGCATGAACACACAGAACTGATTAAGCTCATAGCTCGATATTGAGCAGAACTCTAGTTCCCTCCAGGCTGCTGGTACATTTAACATTAATAACTCCAACTGGCTACATCACTCATCTGGCCCATCTGATGTGATTGGGCTAGCATGCATTGGTCACAGTTACCGTTTCTTTTTTTAAACAATATTTTACATTGCGTCGTTCAGGACCATGAAGTGGCAGCACCATGATGGAATTGCAATCTATGTGAAGGTACCACTTGTGCGAGTTGCCTAGCAACTATGTTTTTTAGCAGTGTTGGTCCATTCCAACTGCAATTACTGTGGGCTCTCAATAAAATATTGAGGAAAAGTTAAATAACAGTAATTGGAGGAAGTGGTTATGGCACTGTAACTAGAATGAATTGCAGCCCATACTGCAGAATGCTAATTGCCTTGGTAGACACCCTTCTTAAAAGCACTGGGTGGTGGTGAAATGTAAATGCAAATGAGGTGTTTGCCCATAGTACTAACCACATGATGTGCCGATTGATTTCTTGTTGCTGTGTATCTGGTAATATTAGGAAAAACGCAGAAACTTGTGCAGTTTTCCTGAGGAACACAACAAGGTAGCACAGGACAAGAACATACAAAAACTGCTGTTAGATTTGCTCTCCTATCACTATGGTAGCACTTTTGACCACACTTCTTTGCCCTGGAAAGCTCCTGTAAAAATACCCAACTGTATAGATTGTCTTTTGTAAAACCAACAAAACAGTTTGAGCTTTGTCAATGTCAAGCTCTTCCACATGGATTTGACTTTCTGGATTGCCCAATATAGGACTTCAAACAGCTTTTGTCTGTAATGTAGACTCTAGACCTCTGTACTTCTGCAGAAACTGTGAGGTGTATCAGTGTCCATATAGAATACATTGCTATGAGGTCAGTTTGGTCTTCCCATTCATTTCTGTCCATATACACTTTTGACTATGAGTCTGAGCAAAGAGGCGAGGGTAGCAGGATCGCTCTGCAAGTTTCACAGATGGATGCCACTCATGTCGTTTTGCAGGCTTGCCTTGATGCTGTATTATTAATAAGGTCTTTCTGTAGATCCCTCCCCAGAGAGGGCTAAATGTCGTGGCTTTAACAGTAGCAGAGTTTGACAGAGGTCATGAGTCTGGTTGCAAAGAAAGTGTTTATAGGAGGGGGCTGTACTGAGGTGCCTACAGCAGTATGGATGTACATGGCCAGGGTGGCAGCAGTTTCCATGGTTTTTTCTTTATACGTGCAGTGAATTTGGACTCCAGAGGGTGACTTTAATACCAGTCTCCACAGGATTGCCCACCATGCCATGTTGATCCTGTTGCTAAATGGATTCTTTCAAAAAAAAAAAAAAAAGTCAGAAAGCATGAGTCAAACAAAAGTATTTAGTTTCCTTTTTTGAGCACTTACTAGCACATGATTCACCTTCAACTGTGCTTCCAGCACTCATTACAAGATGAACTTGCATCTTCCATGACTTGTGTAACATTCATTTGGAAACCTTTTCATCTCATGAGCTATTAAGGAGCACCACATTTTTTAATGTTATGCACCAGACAGAATTAACAAACCATAGTCTATTATAATGCTATGAGTAACAAGTCTGCACAAGCTTGTTGCACATTAAAATGCTATTTGCAAAATAGAACTATTCCATCATTAAAGACGTTGCCATTATTTTAAAACAATGATTCAGTGCACAATATAATTTATTTAACATGGCCTGTGCGCTATCAATGCCTGTCTTACATTGGCAGCCTGACTGGCACAACTGTTTCAAGGCTTTTAGCTTGCTTATGCAGCTCAATAAATAACTTTTTTTCTCTTTATTTTAAATATTATTTTGTTCCTCTTTCTTTTGTGTCAATGAAAACATTTTTTGATTGTGAAAATACGATTATTTTCAAACATGTTTGTGGTTCATTTTTATGAATCTTAGGTGTGAAGCCGGGCTCAGGCATTCAGAGAGAACCAGGTCTCTAATGGTTTAGACAGCAATGAATTAAATGGTGCATAAAAATGTGGTGAAAATGTTTTCTTAAAAATCCTCTGAAGCAGTTTGTGTAAAACATTGGTTACTGTTTTCCTTAAGTGCCTTTGAACAGTCATTTTGACACAGCTGGCAGAACGGTATTGAGAGTATCTAATAGGGATAAACTCGGGTGTGTTGTAGAGACAATGAACTGAAATGTGGAATCTGTTCAAATGATGCCTTTTCAGGTTGCCATCACATCAGTCCTCAGCATGTTCTGTGATAATTTTTAACTAACTTGGGCTACAAAAATACAGACACTACAATCTGACATGCACAAAGGCACCAAACACTTAATTCAAAAGCACAGAAGTGAATGACTTTTTTGGTGCATTAATAGAGGGCTGTTTCATCTGGCTCCTGATACTTTGACAAAATGTACCGTGTCCGTAAAGTGCTGATTGGCCTGTTGGCTTTATTGGACCCTACATTGTCCCCTGACTGTTTATACTAGCTCCTGCAATGGTGGCTGTTTTGTTTGTGACCCAGGGTAACTGAGGCAGCTATATTTGTGCCTTTTTGCCTCCCGACACACACACACAAAAACAACCTTCAACGTCTGTTGTAATGAAGACATGCAAATCTTACCCTTATTCAGCAGCTTTGAGTCCTGCTCAGGGAGCCTTGTGTTTAAGGATGTGGTCTGGAATCCTATCATGGCCTCAAGGTTTCAGTGTGAATCAGAACTGAAATGGCTGCAGTTCTGACCTAGTGTTGGCTTTGAATTTTACTGCCTGGTCACTTCTCATGGGGAACTCCCCCAGTGCAGAGAAATAGTCACTGGCCGATGTGATTTGCTTCTACAGCTTGCCACAGGTGGGCATGCACTGATGGATGCATTAGGTATAATCTCATGTTTAAAGAGGATTGTGTTTCCTTTTCTTCAAATTCCCCATATTTCATGAATGCTTTTCTTCAGATGGTTTCCATCATATAACCACATATAAACACAGACATGCATAGAGAAACTAATCAGTCCTATGCAACATTGACTGATGTAAAAATTTTTTAAAAAAGCAGTTGCAGGCTGGTTATTAGATGAAACATGAAACCAGTGAAGTCATATTTTGAGTGTGGTATACAATGCTTTTGACTGAGTTGTGATTGATAATCTGAGAAGAGTAGCAGGTGCTGTTTAAGAAAGTTTCTCTCTGAACATGGAGAGGTTGGTTGTATATGGAACGCAGACACTGCATATTTATGATGGGGGGTGAATGCTTGAAGAGATGTTAATTTTGCTTTGTGATTCAGATGAAAGTGCTGGTCAAGTAGCTGAATAGTAATGTAGTCTGCCTGTCACAGTCATACAAACATAGAGTCCCTGCATGGGTCCATCCAGGTGTGAAGGAACTCCAAGCAGCATGGCTTCATTCCCAGCACCTTCAGAAGATAACTTATTTACATTTATTTAGCTAACAGTGTTCTCTAGCATTGTTTTTAATGTTAACGTATGTAGTGTGATTTATTACAGCAGGTGGGATTCAAATCTGAGAGCTTTCAAGGCAAGGTGGAAGATGTACAATCTGCACTATTAGAACAATTCTTCAGCTTTCTCCACTGTTTAGATGAGGAACACTGCCTTTTACTACCCTTAAAAATGCTTATTACAATATAAATTAGTAAATTTGTTTTACAAATTTTTTATTGATGGACTCTGTGAGCTTGAAGCAAAGCTGTGCCTTGAGGCTAACAATGTATGCAAATTCTGGGAGCCACACTGTATGCAAATTAGATTTATGATGGGCGGTGAAATGTTCCAACTGCCTTCACTCTTGTTAAATTATATGGACAAGAGTCCAAATGCCTGTTGAATAATAGAGTGACCTCTGAACTCTCCTGAGTAGTCTCGTGACATCTGACTCTTCAGAGTCAGTGTACCATGTCAATATCCTTGTGAACCCAACTTCCTGGTACGAGTTACATGAATGACAAACTAAACTCTTTACTATGCAGCAAGAATCACTGAACAAGGATGTGTACTTGTGTCATAAGTTGGCTTGGAGTCTAACAGCTTCTGGTCTTTGGTTTAGATGCGTCTTGAAGCCAGCTTTAGGATATGTGAAGTTTTGCATACCCTTCTCATGTCTGCATAGATTTTTTCCTTATGCTCTGGTTTCCTCTCATAGTGGAAAGATATTTTTCAAATGACTTGGTGAATTTAAATTGACCTAAATCTACTTTAAAGTAGATGAACAGTTCGTAGAGTTTAAATTCTATGTATGTGTGAATGAGTATTTGTGTGATTGTCTTCCTAAGATGGACTGGCATATCATCCACGGTGTACCCTGTTTTATGTCCTTTGGACCTGAGATAGACTTTAGACAATGTGACCATGCATTGGACAAGGGGTTACCGATGATTGATGGACGGATTTGTGTCAGAATGTTGCTGGATTTAATCTCAAATGGGGCTTTGGCATGTCTTTGAACCAAGTGTCTAAATTGCTCCAGTGAAATGTGTGGCTGTGTAACTGGACAAAATGGTAAGTAACTTAATGTAATGTAAGTCACTTTGGATAAAAGGGCTTGCTAAGAAACTGAATGTGTGGCAGAGGTTCTGTGGGAGGGGGGCCATACTCAGGCTGACCTTGTGGGCCCCACAAGCCATCCCACTGCTTGGCCCCCCAACCCTGCACATGAATAACAAAGCAACCCTAGGAACTGCAAGTATTAGACGCTGATTGAGGCAGAACTTGGCCCTACTGGGCCTTTGTCAGTACTATTTTCCTGAGGTGGAAGCACCAACCAGGCACAGGGACTTCTGTGGGCACTGGATCTGTACATGCATCTTTTGCCCAGTGCCATTTGTCCATTTCTTGAATTCCTGCCTCACTCTCACAACTCTGCCATGCTGCTGTCTTGTGTCCTGTTTTACATTAAAGCAGCTTTTTGAAGCTTTTACATTTGCACAGCTGTGCAGATTTGGCTTTTGTACCTGTTTAAACATAGCTGTTTCTTTTTCTTGCACACTGCCATTGGCAGGCTTTCCTGACGACAATATGAAGAGACTTTTTCCCTGTCCTCTCATTCTTGGTGTAGAGTTCTGTGGTTCACACTGGCCTGCTATTCAACAGTTTCACATGGAAACAAAAGGAGAAAACCCCTCAAAAACGACCACCTCCATTGATCGCACACAATGCCTGTACTCTGTCACACGTAAACAGGCTCAAACTCGGGTTCAGGACCACACCGTACATGCACAATGCTGCACCATAATTGATTTTCATTCACTGGACCTACTGGCTGCAAAGAAAGAATTAGTGTGTAGCAGGAAAAGTAACAGTCTTCAGGTCATTAGAGGTGGTTCATAAGTCTTTGGTTTCAAATCAGAGGAAATGTTGGGTATTTTGGGTTTAAGGAGTACAGACCTGGTCTCACAATGTCTTTGCCGCCATCATGGTCTCATAGTAACTTCATCCCCCACACGTTTGTGAGGCCTCTCTGACTTCAGCTCCTTGTTCTGGCATTTTCTTTCATTTATTTTTTTGTGTCCTGGGCTTTTGTTGCCAGGGGAGCTGAAAGTGGCTTTGGTGCTGGAGTCCCAGGACAATGGAGCAGGTCAGTCGGAAAGCTGAGGAGAGCTTTTGGGTGGGGTGGGGTGGGTGAGAGAGAAAGATGGGGATCGTGATATGACTATTGGACTTTCTCCATCTCTCTTCACTTTCCCTTTTCCAGAGAGAGAGGGGCAGCCAACCCCAGAAACAGTGGAAAAAAAAAGAAACATTCAAAAATGTTACTCCCTCGGTAGCTTGCATTCATGCTTAAAATTGGCAGATAATCACTATCTCCTGTCTATAAGCTCAGTTTTCTGTATGATTCCGGTGTGTTTCATAAGGTGGGCTAGTCTCCCTTCCAGTATGGAGGTGTGGGCTGACTATCCTTCCTGATCCTAACAGAGCAGAATAACTAATGATTTTTTTTATTTACCAAGTTTCTGTTTCTATATAAAAAAAACAGTAGCTCTTTAACACTGCACACTTTTCTGTTTCACACTGTAGTGCACAGAAGTTTAAATTTTGAAGAAACAATAAATATCCACTTCCAATACAAATGTATGAACCCTTGTTTGAGCTTTGTGTTAAATCTTAGTGTTTAAATGTCCACAGATGCTGGAGCTTGTGTCAGCATTGGAAGTCCTGCAGCAGGTTTTCAGTTTGCACTGGAAAGCTAGATACTGGAGCTTGATTTTGCTTTGAGCCATCTTTGATTCTGTACCAGTCAGGGTAGGTGCTGGAGGAAATCGTTTTCAGACCACTGTAGCAGTCCCTTAATCTTACAGGTAGAAACAGTACACAGTGTGTTGTGCGATCTACATCCCTGTATCTCTCTTCTCCCTGATGGGCTCTGTAGCATTGCTTTCATCCATCGTTATATATCATATGAGCTTAATCATCTCTGCCCTGCCTTTATTTGGCCTGAAAATAAATTCTTAATGAGTTCTTCCAATTAATTACAGCACTGTGTCAGTCCTCTAAAGCACTCTGGGTTCTGAGGTAAAGAATAGTGCTGCTGTGTGTGAAGGTAACCGGACACTATGTATGAACACAAAATTACCACAAATAATTAACATTCAGTAATAATCATTTCAGAGGGAATATTGTTTAGCTCATCTGGAGTTCTTCATTTTGTGTTATGTAAAATTGTCCTTCTGAATATGTGCGTTATTTGATGTACTGTCCTTGCTTCAGCAAAAGCTCCTAGCAGTTTCCCTGGTTCCTCTGATGGCCTTTAGATTTTAAAGTCCTTCTTATGGTTCGTGTACAGCATTGCTTAAAACCAAATGAAGTCCCCATTATCCCATTTTTGATTATCTGGCCACCCATACTAATCTGGCCATAGATATTTTTCTTTGTTCAATACCAGACATTTAGCAAAATGCCAGGATTAAAAACCTGTCCAGTGTAAAATTGTGTGGAAGCATCAAGCAGCAATATCTGCGCATCTTTAAAAGTCTTACTCTACATATTCTGAGGGTTTTTTTGGGTTTTTTTAATCTATTTCCAAATATATCTCATATTATATAATGTTTCTGTGTTATCCAGATTTTTGTTGTCTAGCTCACCACCTTTCCTGTTTAGGCTGAATTATCAAGCCTACACTGTACTTTATGCTTCCACCTTTTACAGCAAGTAGTGGAACATCTGAGCAGGAACTAGTCTGAAAAGAAGAGAATGTGATGGCTGACAGGTAGGCAGATCAGTATGGATTAACCAAATAGTCATCAAAACCTTCTTTGAATTAGGGGGGAAATAAGAGTAGCACTGGGGGGGTCAAGGCTGGAGTGATGCTGGACTGTGGAGTGGTGTGGGAAGACTGTATGAGGAAGCACAACTTGGGTGATTATATGCATGGACTCCATTAGCTTTGAATGGAGGACAGAAAGCAAGGTTTTCCGTACACTCATCTCTTGAAAATCATCTCTTTATTTAGTATGTCCTTAAAATGACACTGTCCCATATGCCAGTCAGTGGTGGTAACAATGTTCTAATTAATATTAGTTTTTCAGGTTTTGTACCTTTGGGGGTTTAAATGTGACTAAAAAGATGACCCTGATTCCCCCATCCCACCATTCTCCAGTGTGGTTTTAATAACAGACAGACATTATGACTGAAGCTATTAGTGTTGAGAACAATGCTGCTTTAATCAGAGCACCCTGTTCTTGCATATATTATCTAATGGTTGTAAGTGTGTCAGACAGCAGGAAGATTATATTCAAATTAACTCCCAATCAATTATTTTGGATATCAACAGCACTGAGTGGGGTCCTGCGAGTGTTGGGGCAGACTCCAGGGGGACTTGCACCTCAACAGCCTGCACAATCACACATCTCCAGTGAGCCGTGAACGGCACAGAAGGCTACGGGTGGGAAAAGGAGCAAAAGACCCTAGCACATGGCCCATCTTCGGCCCACCCCCTTTTCACTCACACACACTCAGGGATCATTGCAACCCCATTGAACACTTCAATCCCCTCCCCTTTGAGATTAGGGAAAGAGGGAGGGTGCAGCATGCAGTAGACAATGGGTTGGTTGTATACAACCTGTATTCAGCTTGCATTGCTTCAGCACCAGCTATGCCCCCTGGGAAACAGCGTAACATACAAGCTGAACTCTCAATGTGATGAAGGAGCAAGACTCGCACATCTGGAGTATAAGCTCCTTGGTAACTGGATGCATAGGCAGTCGGGCTGTGTAGGAGGGGACGGTGCAGCTGAGGAGTGGGGTGGAACTTTGAAAGTGTGGGTTGGGCTGATGGCTGGATAAGGGTGGGTGATGCAGGAGCACTCTCATTGTGCTGGGAGGCACAGGCTTAACACAGTATATGCTGTGTTGTTGGGTCTCAGTGAGTCCAGAAGAGAAACTGCAGGAGACCTGAGCACTGGAGTCTGGTGCACCATCACCAGCACACAGGAATAATGGTGTTCCTGGGAAACACACTCAAGACTGTCATTAAGTATATCAAGAAGAAGGGTAAGACCCACTGCTGACTGCTTCACTATGTGATTCAGTGTAATTGATTTCATTAGTCGCATTCTGACATGTAGCCTCTGAAAGTAAAGCAATAGATGCCGATGGCATATGCTCCTGATACTGTGCCAAGCATCCATCCATTTCAACAAGAAGCCTTGTAACTGTGTAAGTAGCAGCTTCTACCTAGGAAATGTTCATTTCTGTTGGAAGTTTTATTGTCACTGTGTTTGCTGTAGGAATTTTTGTGAGTTTAATATGTTATTATAGTTCACCAGATTAGGTGCAATAAAGTGGTAAAGTCAATTAGTTCAGGTACATTTTGCCTGGTGTGCCCTTTTTGATCTTTCGCCTCTGAAAAGTTTTGCGAAACAGATTTGTATCTTACCCGTTTAAAGTGGTACGTTGACATTTGAGAAGTGTAATGTCTTACATTAGTTACATTGGCAGTGACCACCTGTGTTTCTGGTCAGAGCTGTGCTTGGGTCTGAGAGAGCCCTGCTAAACATAGCCCGTTGTGTTTGAGTGGTTCCAGCTCACAGCAGAGGATTCTAATAGTCCAGGCTTTAGAATCCAAGAATATGAGCATGTAGCACAATTCAGCATAACATTTTCAAGATTTGTTTAGGATGATAATAGCCTCAGCTTGAATGTCTTAATCACAGAAACTGCACACCCACTATTCCTGAATGATGAGAGATCATATCTTTGCCTTTTGCTTAATTGGCTCTATTTCTACCCACATGTGTGGTGAGATAGGCACTGTTTGTCATGGGAATGCTGTGATCATTATTCCTACTGACATAAGTAATACTAGTCAACTGCACTGTGTGGTCTCCTGTGTCAATGGTGCAGCATTATTTAAAGCAAAATGTAACACCGAGGGATAAGATTGAGCCCTGCATGTTGTACATTTACATTTAGTTATTCGTCAGAAACTTTTGTCCAAAGTGACTTAAAACTCAGTAAACAAAAGTGCATTTCCAAACAATTTATTTTTTTTTAGATGCAGATGCATGGTTTTAAAAGCATAGTCAGTTTGTCCAGTACCACTGCTTTTTCAATGCACTTTAAATCTGATGGGAAATACTGCATGAAGATGATCATGACACGATGGTGTGATGTTAGGAAATCGGATCTGAAAGGTGTTTTAAGATCTTTCTTTGAAGCCGAAAGGTATTCAGCAGTTCTGAGGCAACTCATTCTACAACATGGGAGCCAAAACCATATGCCTGTGGACTTTTAATTTAACAGCTCTCACGTGTGGTACCATCAAGTGATTAGAGGTAGAGAAGATCAACACTTTACTTGGGGTGTAGGGAATGGTCACATCTTGTAGGTGTGGAGGTGCAGATGCTTTTATGGCCTTTGTACTTTGTAACCAGAGTGGTGAACTTTATACGGTCAGCCACAGGAAGCTACTGGAGAGAGGCAAGGAGTACACAATCTTTCCTTGGTTCAGGGGACTTTTGAGTTTACAGATTTGATTTTACACCACATTGCAAAAATATTCTGGAAAAAAGTTTTTTTAAGCATATTGTAAGGGAAAATATAATTATGTAACTAATTTTTATCAACAAAATAAGTTCATTAATGAATAAAATATGTTACACCAATATTACAGTGTGTCGATTGTAAAAGTAGCGACGTGCCAGCTGTGGCATTGTAATCGAGCGAAATTGGTACCTTATTCAAGCCTTTCTGCATATAATTCACTGTGCTCTATATATGTTTAAATTACAGTTCTGACATTAATTTGTACATTGGACACATTACATGTGCATTACACATTATATTGGGTTATAAAAGTGTTAATGTAGTGCACAGTGCAGTGCTGTACAGCACCATTGTAAACCAATATGCTTAAAATACACTTTCAGTTTCTCAGATTTTCTCTATGTCCAAATACCTCCTTCCATATAGTCTACAAAATCAAGTATGGACTGTACAGTGTTACTAAACCTTCTCCTGGCATATGACATTTTTGTATATGAAATTCAAATAAAGAGCTGCATATTGGATACATGCCCCACATTTAAGCTTCAATGCCATTTTATTTTCCAGTTGTTGCTTTTGGAGCTGCATGACTGTACTGGGTGTTTCCCATTGTAAAATGATTTTGTGTCTAAAGTTTGTTTCATCATCCTAATAGGCAGTGTATGTTTATCACAGCCAGTGATAGTCTACAAAAGATGAATTTTGATCTTTTAAATGTGTCTGATTTTGAAACAAGGACTTTTTTGTTGAGGCTTTGTGTGCATGCCTGAGCGTTATTGGAGTTGGAAGAATATAAATGTGAAGAGGGCTTTCAGTGGTGGAGATGCTGTGCATTTGTGTTTCCCCTGACATTCTCATCAGCTGTTACATATTGGGCAAACACTTCTCAGAGAATTGCCTGGGTTTCAAAAAGCATGATCTGAGCTTCAATGGACACTTGATGCTGGAGCAGAGCCCCTCTCTTCTCTAGTTTGTCTCAGCCGTGTTTCTCTTTTTGCCTGTACCTGCATGACTTAGGAGTCCCTCGGTCAGATTTTCCCACAAGTGCACAAAAGAGTAACAGCACCATGCTTTGAGGTCCCTTTTGGTTTTTGTCACATCAGACATACAGCTCAATTGATTATGGTCCTAAGTTTACTGGCAGGAGGGTGTAACAGCAAGATGATCACATATGCACCAGAAATTTTCCACTGGGTTTCACTGCTGTTTTATTTTCTTCCTGAAATTAGTGTAACTATTGGTTTGTGCCAAGGTAAACTCATATTGCATAACACCAGCTTGACTAGGCCGTATTAAAATTAGGATACCTTAGTTTTTATGCTTGATTGCTGTCTCTAATATGTGGTTCTGGTTGATTCTCTGAGACCTTCTGTAAGGTAAAATTGCAGAAAAAGCCCCTTTTGCCAGACATCCTGAATGTTGAAATAAGCCTTTTCCCATGGTAGCTGATAAGTATAACAGCCAATTTTTGATTTAAAGACAGAACCATCAAGGTTTTAAAGGCTCTTCGTGCAGTGGAACAGCCCTGTATGCCCCATTAGCACCTGTGATTCTTGCTCCTCCTCTGGTGGTAACAGCTGTGGGGAAAATGGGGCTTGAAACGATGTTTAAGACTGGAGTTCTTCAGAGACCCTTAAACATTAAGGGTCACATTTTGCACAAAAAATGGTAAAAAAAAATGTTTTACATGACTCATTGCTCTTTTGAAACTTATTGTATCAGCAGACTGATTCTATGCCTTCTTCTTCTGTGCCCTCCTTACCCTGTTCCACCTTCCAGCGCTGTCTAACCTGGATGAGGAGAGCAAGTGGACAGTGCACTACACAGCCCCCTGGCACCAGCAGGAGAATGTCTTCCTGCCTAACAACCGGCCTGCCTGTGTGGAGGACCTGCACCGCCAGGCCAAAGTTAACCTGAAGACTGTGCTTCGAGGTATGGCCCAATTGGACAGCAGGGTCCTACAGAGCTCTCAGTAGGCAGATGAATGGGTTCTGGATTGTTGCTTTTGATTCTGTTTGTTGCTGTATACTACTAACAGTGTGGCTCTACCACAAGGGGACCAGTCTTTCTCAAAGCAAGCTGTCATGCCAGAGAAAGTGCTCATGTCTTAAAACTGGTCCTCACACTGAAAACGCTGAATCATGCAATGTTTGTATAGTTTTGTACTGGTAGGCAACATCCAGGTGTGAACCTGATACAGCCCCTTCTTCCCATGCTTTTTACCACTCAAAAAGCAGGTGATGAAAGAGCTAGCAAACATAAGGCAGGGAAACACAAAGTGAGGGAAAGTACAAACCAGTTGCCATGTTTTCCAAGGTCACAGGGCCAGGAAACTATCAAAGAAAGATGGATGAGTTCAGACCATACTGTGATTTTATCAGCTAGCACACAAATTGGGCAGGGAAAGAAAGTTACAGCAAGCTGATACCTGTCACACATATTCTCAGAGCAATCTTAGGTAGGCACTTGATCGCTATGGTTCTTTGACCATTGGTCAGGTATAAATGTATTCCAACCTGGGTCAAAACATCCCTCAGTGCAATAGATTTAGAGTTCACCAGTATGCATGCAGATCATATCACCGGGGCCTGCATCAGTGTGCCTTTTGGACCAATGCTAGTTGCATTCTTCAATTTTGTCCTGTATACATTTCCATAGGTGTTATATTATTTGCTGCATATAAATCATTAGACTGACCCTCTTCAGTTGTTTTCATGAAAGCTTCTTTTGAAAAATAGCCAGTCTTTCATACAAGAGAGAATTAGGGTATTAGTCATACCCTCATTAGGGTATGAGTCTGAATTTCAACAAATTATGGGTTGGACTTGAACATGACCCATAGAAGTACTTGTCTTGTTGCAGTGAGTATCAGAAAATGGGTGATAGGACTGCGCTCTATACCCGTCTTGCCATCAGGTTGGAGACCCTGATGTCAGCCCCAGATGTCACCAGGTGGCTGGTGGTGTCTTTGCACATGATGAGCTCATGTGAATCCCAAATTCAGGTCCAAAAAACACTTGCACAGATCAGAGAGATTCTACAGCTGTCCTCAGCAGATCTGTGCTAGCCATAATCTTGACACCTTGAGATGTTTTTCAAGGGTTCAGAGGTTCCTCTGTGAATGAAAGAAAGTCAAAACAAACCGTATATAAAGCTCCTACTGAAAAAAGTAACAAGCTATTCTATAGAATACTAATAAAATATACAGGGTAGATAGAACACCCAATTTTATTATGTTCATTTTAGCTTTAAAGGAAGGATCATTTTTAGCCTTGAAGAGACTTTCTAATGTCTTCTAAATTTTAGCAGTAGTAAAATTCAGTCCTTTCTGAAATCAACCAACCATGAAATGTGGTCAAAGTATATGAGTATTGTTAGGACTCTACAGCGTTTCCTCCTTCAGATCAGTGAGGGGATGTTACAGGTTGTGTAAGTTAGTTACCCAATGTTAGGGCATATAGCCTCAGGGATGGACAGAGCTCCAGCATTGTGTCACATGCTGAAGGGAGTGGTGGAGATGGCCACTGGAAGCTCAATATGTGTATGGTTGGATCAATATGTAATCAGGAGGTGATGACTGGATAGCATGATGGTTGCAGTCTGGTGAGTAGGTTTGTATTTGTGCGTGTGTCCTGGGACTGGTCAGTCCCTGTTGCTATGGATGTGTTTCTCAGAGTATGTGATCCACTGTAAGGCCATGCTGTGTAATTTGTAGAAGACTCACATGACAGATGGTTTTGCACATGTGCAGCAAATGCAATGCCACACATACGTGAAGGTTAGCTGTTTTAGGATGAATCTTCGTATGTGGAAATCATTGGGGTTATCTATTGCTGACAGTGCTCCAGGGTTCATTGCAGGGCAACACAGGCACCCTAAGACCTTTGGGTAGTGAACTTCATGAGATGCTGTTTTGGCAGTCCAGCCAATAATGACAAAATACTAAGAGGAGTTTTAAATGGCAGCAATAGGCATTCCAGGAATCCACTGTTTCTTCCAAATTAATATACTGGATGTTTCCTGTTTCCCATTATAATGTGCTGATCCCAAATGAAATTTTTTATTAAATAAATGCGATATAAGGTGAGAACAAGCAGTCATTGTCAAAGAGCAGTGTGTTTCTGGATCTTCATCCTTGCTAGTGGTGGTCTCCTTCTCCAGTTTATAGCTTCATTATGCATTCTACTCAATATGTCGGGAATGTAGGGCACCCCACACTGGTTTCTCCTGGGGTTCCAGAGAGGAGCACTGTGGTATATTTCCCTGTCAAACATTAAAAGCCCCCCAACTCCCCAGCAGTTCCCGTGATGACTGGCTTTCCCAACAATTGCTCTTGTGGATCATTTAAGGAAGTGCCTGAAGTAAAAGGATGTGCAAGGAGCTCTGATGTCTTTTATGGAAAGTGCTGTGGATTACTTTCACACCTACCTGCCTGCTTAACTTCACCATGGGTACATTACATCAGTGGAATTCCTGCATGTGTGCTTAGACTCACTACTACATGATCATTTCAAACTGAGTAATTTGCTGTAGAAATCTGTGTAGAATGCATGTGATGCCCTACTTGAAGATATTATGAAGTCTTGTCCCTTTACTCCCTTTCTGCCATCTTCTCACTGCTATGTGAGATATGCACATTTGTTACATAAACACTTGCAACCATTGATTGTGAAGAGTACTGTAGTGGGTCCTCTTTATTTGATATTTCACTTTATCTCACAGACCTCCTGTAAATAAAACTTGAATAGTTTGTTGCGTACAACAACATCTGAAACAGCGATAGCAGCATCAAAAACAGCATATTGGATCTCTGGGTGAACATGACTGTCTTTGAGACTTTCATCTCACTTGCTCCTTTTTTGTGTTTAGTTTTTCAAGTAATGATTATTTCTCCTCATCTCAGCTGACTAGTGTAATTCACGATACTGAGTTGACAATAGTTAGCAGTAAATATTCAATTGACATTATTACTAATACAGCAATACAATATAGGAAAAATGTCATCCAGTACACTTCAGTATCCCACATTGTTGGTAGCTATAAAATACAGTCAATCCCTAAGATACACCTATTTGAGTAACAACAGTTCAACTTTATGAGGAGCTTAATGCCCCTGCTTCAAGTTACTAGGCATTTCTTTGCAATTTTGAGGACTGAATTTGGAGTTTGTGTGTCTCCTGACAGTTAAGCAGTGCAAGATAGTTGTTTACATTTATTCATTTAACACACACACACACACACACACACACACACACATACACACACCATAGGTTACCTTACCTTTTGTGAAAGGAAATCCCCATGAACACAGAAAGACTGAGTAAGAATTTATATGTATATTTATTTATGTATATTGGTGGTTTTTATGGTATTTCTTCATAAAAACATTGTAATTACTTATAAACATGTTGAGTATCATATGTTAATATCAATTTATCTATGCTGTGTGTTAATTATTGTGTAAGCACAAGTTCATTGTAACACATGCATATGTCTAATGACAGTTCTAGCTTTAGAGGCAGGAGGAGTGTGATTTAAAACGCACGCATATTATGTTCACTAATGTTAAATATTGAAGTAACTCAATTTTAAAGGCATTTAGGGCTATTTTAGCATAAATAAGAGTCACGTTTGGTGCTCAGGAGCACATCGAAATTTGTAACATTGGAACAAATGGTCTTATTTATTTGATTTATGAGAGTTCAACTTAAAAAGGTCTTTTCAGGAATGCCTTACCTTTGTAAGGAGGGGGAAGACGATGCATGGTATGGATAATTGAAGGCATTATCTGACATATATTATTTGTCCTAGTCTCAGGAACAAGTCATCATTTATTAATTGGTTTGTTAATGGACCAGTTGCAGCAGACAAAACAGCTCTAAGACAGGCTGCTGGTCCCTCTGTTGAGACCGGGTGGGGCCATCTCAGCTACTGATCTGCTTCAGGTCTAGCTGGCCCTTGCAGGTGAAGTGCATTCTTTTCAACAAACACCTGTACTCAAGAGACTAAGGTTTTCAGATCCTGGTGGTAGACAGAACTTAATGCAATATCTATGTCCCCCATTAATAATCATAATCTTAAAAGAATCTCAAGAATTAGTCTTTCACACGTGGGGTGGGGCTGCACAATCTTAAATTCTTGTGCAGCTTCTGCCCGTAATCCTTGCTGCCACCAGTCTTACTAGAAAGCTTTGCTCACTATAATAGGACACAAACACTGAAATTTCACATTGTTCATGTTCCTCAGATCCTTGGGGCTATGAGGCTTTTCTTGACCTTTTCTTTGTTCATTATGGGGGGGAGTGCCTGTTGGGGGTAAAAAAAACCTGTTTTGCTTTCTTGTTAAGTGGCATCTCCATACTCCAGGTGCAGACTTGCACAGGTCACATAGTGGTGTGGAATTCCTGTGTTTGTGTGGAAGGGTGTTTGCCTTTTTCTGTTGGTGTGTGTGCAACATTGGAATATCAGCAACAGAGTATATCCTCACTTTTCAAGAGAGCAGTTGAGTCCTACTGAGATCTGGTTCTGCTTTGTGTTTTTTTAAGAAGGACCACTTGTATCCAACGATCCTGACTTCCATCAGTTTAGACCCCACATGGACCCCAGTCTGTCTCTATTCAAAACTTGTCCGCAAGAGAACTGCAGCGTACTCTCTGTACACAATTAAAATGTAATATGTATAGAATTTGATAGAAATGTTAGAGTGTTCCCTCAGCCTCCCTGAACTCTTGTGCTGTCACGGTCAAACAGGTGGATCCTTCAACACTGGTGTCCAGCTGGTTCTGACATGGACTGTACTAATTGTATTTGCACTTGAACTTTGTCTATGTGTCCTATCCACTACTGGTTTATATTGAATAAGCCCAGTGCTACTGTGGACACCAATGACTTGGCTAATGCATTCACAACAACCTAACCAAACAGGCTTCCTTTTAAAAACACTGTGGATCTCATGAGAGCAGTTCCATGCTGTATGAACCAGAGCACCACATTTAAAGGCATACTACAAAAACTGTGCCCCAACAGCTCCACAGGGTGGGACTGGGAGGGCACTGCATTACTTGAAAGGCCACTTGTGTGCATGCGAGGATGGGGTGCTCGATCTGCAGAGCCCTCCACAGGAATCAATGTTAACGACTGTTAAGTGGCAGTTGATGCATTAAAATAAAGCTAGGCACCTGCTTTGTGGTTCTTGGCCTAGTTGGAAAACACATTATGTATAAAGCATTGGTGGTGAGCATAAACAGTACTGCGCAATAGAGAGCCTGTTGGTGACCCCCTGTTAACAAGTTGTTCCCATGTCCCTTACTTTCCAGAGTGTGACAAGTTGAGGAAGGATGGCTTCCGCAGTTCACAGTATTACTCCCAGGGCCCCACTTTCTCCAGCTCTAACATGTCTGATGGCAGCCTGCACGACGATGAGGATGTGGACAAGCAGGTATGCTAGGAGACTGACGCAGTGATCCTTCCCGCTCCGCTGAGGATCCTCACCTGAGCAACCTGGCTACCCCAATGCTTCTCAATATCCCACTCTCAGTAGCACATGCAGACAACATAAAAACGAAGGCCTGAAGAGAAAATCAATGATGAAGCCAGATAGCAAAAACCACATAGACTGTGGATCAGTGTTAACATCCCATGGTTAATTTGATCATTTGTTCTTTCCGGGTACTGCCAGAAACTTCTGTCTCCTTGAACATTGTACAGGCCTATCAGTCACTTCGGTTATTTTCGCGTGGTGCAGCATAGTGAAAAATGGACTGACTGGATGGGGTGATGATACATATTTTGTTGCTTAATGTTTATTTACATGCTGAAGCTCAATAAATAATAATAGTTAAAGGCAACTTCTAACTGTGTGAACGATAACTGAGTTTAAGTACACAGGGTTTGTACAAATGCTACTTGATATATGTCACAGGGCTGTCCTCTGGTGATGAGGTCAGTAATTACATTGTTTTGTGGTGATGGTGACTTGGTTTTGTCATTTGCCAGCTTCTGCATTTATTTTAACTGTTAGGAGAGTTACACTGTTTAATGTCTATTATCTTTTGTTTGACTCCTGGTCTCTTAATTCTGTCTTCTCGCATAAATATCACATTTATGTTTGTCTTCCCTTCTTTCCTTGTCTGTTCCTCCTCACCGAGTAGCCAAGCATGCTAAGCTGCCTCACTGAGATGTGCCTTACTTTGTGCTGTCATTTGAAACCTTGGAAGATGAAGGTACACTCTCCCTGTGGGCATGTAAACTGTGCATAGCGAAACAGTCTGGCTATGCTGGTCTTGCACCAGTGCCTATTGCCCCTAGAAGCCCATTAGCAGCAGAGTCCCATGTGTGGCTCATGACATATTTAGTGCCATCGAGTGCTGCTCTCTTTGCCAATGGGGATTTAATTGAAGTTTTTCCTTCATAAAATAGAAATCCTGCAGCATTGTAACAGTTTTACAGAGCCTGCTACAGACTTCTGTGTCACAGACAAAAGTTGATATCCCTGGGGTACTTATTCCAGGCCCAGGTTGTGCAAGTTTAATGCATCTGTTTACTTATTTGAAGGATCATGTTAAGGTACAATGACATTTGAAAAATGTGTCCACTCTGCTAAGTGCAAATCACATTTCCTTCTGATGGATTACATTTGTGGTAATGAAAGTGAAACTGGCTTTATGTATAGGGGTTAAACTAACTCCAATCCGCAATACATTCTGTCATAGGTGTCTTCTTAAAGACATAAAGTTACAACCAGAATGTCTTGAACTGTTTAAATTCAAATGACTATTTAAATACACAAGTAGTACTCTCACTAAACAGTGTTACAGAAGAAATTGGCATAGATTGTTACATGTTTTAAGTTTTTATAAATCTTTTACCATTAATCTTAACCTAAAATCACTATAGCTGGTTATTTACAATAAGAGCCACTTTATGGTGAAAGTTTTTCTTTCTCAAACTTTATTAAAGATTAATAAAGCATGTAAAACTCACCAAAGAAAACAAAATACACTAAAATGAATAAATTTACTTTGACAACAATGTTAATCAGTGCTTAAAACCAAATAAAATTACAAAGAAAACAGCAAACCAGTCCAATTCAAATTACCTGCATCATTCTCTCCCATTTGCAAGGACAGATGTGTGTATAAATTGTTCACTCCTCTACTTGTACGAAATGCTAGTTATACTACTGGTCAAGTTTTCCCAGAAAAGCAGGACTGACCCTATTGTCCCAGCATTCTTGCCCCACTCTATGAGGTTGGGAAGGGGGAGGGTCCTTTTAGACCTCCAGCTGGGCGCCCCTCTGCTGGATTCCTGCCATTCTGTGATGCAAACGCATGCTGACAGCACACATCCATTGAAAGGAAAGTAGGCTACTGGGCCCTAATAGCAAAAGCAGTGTTCCTGGAACTTCCAACCCCCCAACCACCCTTTTTAATTCCTTGTGTTGTCACCTCAGTCTTAGCTGAAGATGACTCACAAGGTCTCCTCATTCCCATACAAATCTGGCAACACCTGGGTTTATGTTGCTTGCTCTGACAAGCCAGTCTATATCTCCTCTGCTGATATATGTAAGTTTTCTACAGCAATAGGTTGGCTCCTTTAGCAACATTATCTAATATCTGGACAGGTTATTTATTGTATGCAGTCTCTGACACATACTCAGTGCAGAATGTTTTTGTTATGCTGGTGTATATCTGTGCGGTGACTGTCTTTAATCACCAGAGATCTTTTGCTTTGCTGTGCAAGTTTAGAAACCATCAGTTTAGAAACTGTCAAATTACTGTAATTCCCCTTTGGCTGATGTTAAGTTATTGCTTAGCACTGAGGAGCTGGTTTTACCGTGGTTATGAGCTGTGCTGTGCAATCTTGTTGGTATTAGGTAGTGAAAAGTTTTGCTGCCCTGTGTATTCTGCTTATGATGTATACAGTGTAGAATCAGTTCCTTGCCCATTAGATTTAGTGTACCAGGAATTATTCCTAAAAATTTAATGAAACAATCCAAAAATGTAGTATTTTTAACAATATAACAATTTTAGAAGCTCTGTTCACAGTTAAGTTTTTAAGTCCTTGTTACACATCGACTCTTTGCGCTCTTAAAATTTATTGTTCAAAAAAATCACTTATTTAAATGATAAAAAGTATTTAAGCTGTAGAAGAAATCTTAAGTCTAAGTACTGTTACACAGATCTAAACTAATGCATTTAATATGTGAAAGTGTCTATCTTGTCACTTCATTTGCACGGTACACCATGGGAATGATTCCAAAATGCAGATGTGTGAATTTTTTGTAGGTGTTTAATCAGCACTGTATATGTACTGATCCCACTTCCCATCTTTGTGCCATCTCCAGTCCACAACATCCTCATCGGCTGAGGGGGATAAGCTGGTATACTCCCCAAGGTCACGGATACCCCAGCTGGAGGATGAGCTTGACGCCAACGAGCAAAGCACCTGGAGCCCGGCTAGGCCCTTACCCACCCCGGAGGAGAAGATGAGGCAGCAGGCACAGGCCGTGCCCACCGACATTATCCCTATTAATGTCACAGGTCTGTTCAAGGCAACTCATAGGTCATCCCCTTTTAATATTATCGTGAGAGATTTTTGTGGTGACTTTGTAATAGGCAAGGTGGTGCTTGGGTTTTTTGTGAGACAAGGTGTTTATCTGCATATTTATATGATGCAGAAATAACCCTATCAACCTAGGTAACATTTTAAAAACTTATATAATTAAAATATAACATTCATTCCTCATGTATTCTAATCTTGCAATCAAATGACATTTGGATTAAGTGGATTCTTGGCTGATTTCTTGTAGATCAAAAAACTTTTGGTGGGTATGATGTAAATGTTTGAATGCAGTTACCCCATCTAGTAGCAAAATTTACACTGACATGAGCATGAAATGTGTTTCCGTGTTGTTTGTATTTCCTGTTAACTAACCACCAGGCCAGGTACTAACCACCATTTGGACGACTGGCTGCTGCCCACCCCTCTCTGTGTGTGAATGTGTTTGTTGATGTGAATGAAGAAGGAACTTACTAATTGCACTCAGGGTGTCTATATCAGGGGCTGGCCTGGTGTCAGGTCCATCCATGCCCCCATACCTACAGAACTCCCAGTGTGTCTCTCTTAGGGCTCTGGTATCTTTATCAAACAGCTGATCAGTTCATCTGCTGGTGCTGTTGCTGTCCATCATGTATCTACTGCTGTCCCTCTCCATTCACTGTTGGTCATTAAACCATGTCTGCAAACAGTCAGAGAGGACCATCAAAGGTCACCAGAGATTTCTGCAGCTGTATTGGAAAGGCAGAGGGCATAACAGTAGGCGTGCTAGAGACACACTGGAGACTCTCTCTAATTATGCTTACTTCCCATGGTCAGTTTGCAGGTTTTGGGACAGCTTCCTATTCATTTAACCTCACAACTCCAAGAAATGTCAATTTTATCCCATGTAAATATAAAGAGACAGCAGTATAAATTACATTCACATATCTATACTTAATCAGAACTCAAATAAGATATGTATTAATTGCAAACAGGCAAAATGTTATACATTTGAACCTGGTCCCAGCAACTGCTTGCTGGCCATTCAGACACATGGACTGTGTGTTCATTAATGTCTGGATCTGTCTCTGCACAAGAACTGCATGCCTTTCAGTAACTATCAGTATACTTGCTCTCACTGCCTCACACCAGGGGAAACTTTTGACCGGCAGGCCAGCATCCGCCGCTCCTTAGTTAACTCTGATACTGTCATCAGGCGGCCCAAGAAGGTCAAAAGGAGAAAGACAATATCAGGTGTTCCTGACAACATCCAGAAGGAACTAGGTATGGCTCATTAGTATCGGATCCTGTACCTCTTCACCTAATCAGTTGCCCCATTATGTTATTGCTCAGTCATATTTTATGTAAGGTCCTTCTTGAAAGAACTTTCATTTCCCATCATGCACTTTAACTCTAGTTGGCCTTCATTGGGGGCCTGTGGGACAAGGAATTTCTTTTTTGCAAGGGACCTTTGTGGTTGCTCTCCTATGTTTCATCATGCCTCTCATTTTTCTTGTTTCAGTATTATAGCATAAAATTAATTTGTTATTTGGATGCTAAATATTGTCAGAATTTCTAAACGGAGCTAGTAATTATTGCCTTTTGCAATCCAGAGTGGTCCACATAGAATTTTTCTATAGTGTTGGACAACCCACGCCTCTAATCCAGGCTGCAGCACTAGCAAATATATGCCTCTGCAGGGATTCTGTATGAATTATGAATTGTGTGGCTTATTAAATATGGTTATCAGCCACCAGAGTGAGACCACAATAAGCACACCTTTTTGGAGTAAATTACAGAATGCTTCCATATTTTCAAATTGATACAAAAAATAATGAACTGTAATGATCTTGCAAAATTGGCACATGAAATAGATGCCTCTTCAACAGATGGGTATGAGATAGTTCTGCTGTGTTATAAGTATGATCTAAGGAAGGGAAAGTCAACACTGGTCTGACTAAAGCATCACCATTGTCACTTTCTGCATTTACATATAGTTATCCTTCCATAAGCTCCTTGTAACTTCCTTCTGTATCTCCCCCGTTGTCATGTATGTTTGCTTCCCAGTGCTAATCCTCAGACATAGTCATAATCATAGCATGGTTTAATTTGTACTACACTCTGATGCTAAGCCCTCCAGATAATCCCCCCAACTCCTTTGGCATATCTCCTCATATTTCCATGAATGCCAGAGGGAATTTTTTTTTATTAATTCCGCTGAATTGAAAGGACTAGGGTTCAAAGCAAAATGATGGATGGGGATGGGGATGCAGGAGAAAGGGCTCGCTGCCTCTGGCTCCACAGTGAGTTGGCCTGCAGACCACTCTACAGTGGGGTTCAAGGAAATGCCTGCTGAAGTGAACCTGTTGCACAGGTGGTCACTCCAGAAACTAAGGCAGGTGCAAACCTAACATACATAAAACAGTTCAGTTTGTCCACACCTTTTACTTATACGAAACTGATTTTTGGATTTGTGCCCTGGCACCTTCCAAATTAATCAAAATCCAAATTAATTATGAAGGGGGAAGGAAAGTGTTGAGGTATTTACACTTTTTTCTGTAAGATGTTGTGACAGGCCTGTTTTCGTTTATACGAAAAAGAGTTCTCTAGTGTTTAGTAAAGACTTTTTATGGGCCAGATAGAAGAGTGGAGTCATCTGTTGCACTCTGGTCACCATGTTTGTTTTTTTTTTAAACTTTTGTAGTTAGTATAAATAAATTGTGAATAAATAAACTAGATTTACAGTTAATTCAAATATACATGGGCTCCCCTTAACCTTTTAACTTTTTAATAACTTTTCATTTTTGTAAGGTTTAGAGTAGTTATGTTCCATGGAGCACATAGCTTATTAAACCAATGTCTGCTTTGGTTAACCTGTTCCCAGTGGCAAGGATGCATCAACAGGACACCTTAAAGAGACACATTCTGAGTTGCTTGGGACAGTTCATCCTGCATTTTGTTAGTGATTCAGAAAAACTGCTTCTTCCTCTGGTGGAGATTATATTGTTGTTTTGAAAATATACTTATTAATAACAACAAACCATGTCAAAGTGTTTCTGATGTGTATGACAGAAGATTTTGAAATGAATCACATGATAATTTCCCAGGGCCTGGTTTGCTTAGAAAGGATAGATGTGTAAATCAAATTAATTGGCCTCCAAAAAGATTGGGATAATCTGTTTGACAGACTTGTGAAAAATGAAGAGAACAGATGTAAATGTCTAAGGTTTGCTCTACTTCTGTTTACAGCAGGAAAAGGACACAATTTGCGGGCTCAGTCAATGTACATCCCGGAACAGTACTCCTCCACTCTGGCCCGAGTGGGCAGCATGAACTCAGAACTGCGGCGTGCAGACACCCGAGAGTCTAGCTGCCAAACGGAGGAAGTAAAAATTGTACCACCATCAATGCGACGGATCCGAGCACAGAAGGGTCAGGGCATCGCTGCCCAGATGGCCAACTTCTCCATCTCCTCCTCAGGCAGCAGTTTGACTGCTATTGACAGTGCTGGTGTTGTTTTTGCACCACAGCACAACGGAAGAGGCCAACGTTTCCATAGCCTGCCCCGTCCGGGGGCCTGCATTTCCTTGAATGCTGAGACTGGCTGCAGCAATGCGCCCTATAAGCAGGAGGACTATTCTGCTGGAACCCTGCTTCGAGAAACTGGGAGGCTGCAAGCTGATGAGACAGGGGTACATCTGAGGGGCACTCCAAAGATTGGCATACTATCCCGTCCAAAGTCCAAGGAAGTGAGGAGTGCTACGGGTGACCAGGCAATCGCTTGTGTAGTCTCTCCACGTGCTGCGTACTCCACCTCACTTATCCCCAATGCCACATTGTCCTCTTCATCCGAGGTTATCACTGTTCACACAGCTAACAGTGTACAGTCCATCTTCTCCTACCCTGCTGACAGGCCCCGTACTGCCACTAAGGTGAATGGGTTGTTGCCAGCCTCTTCCTTTGCCCAGGTGGCAAACTCATCCAATTGTGACTCTGCTGTATCTCTCAGCAACAGTGGTGAGATGGACTTCCAGTGCAGCACTCTGGATGAAAGGAAAGAAAACCAAAACCAGAATGTAACCAGTGAGTCAAGCTACACGGACAGAAACTTCCAAAGCCAAAGTACTGTTGCCACTGACCAATGGATGTACAAGTCCTCGGATAACATCGTACCCAAGAGGCCTCTCACTTCCAGCTGCTCCACTCCAATTAATCACATCTACAGCAGCCTGGAGCAGTCTCCTAAAAAGGCAGATGCCAGCTCTTTGTACTCCGTGGATAATGATGGTTACTATATTTCCATGCACATGAATTCAGGACTCAAATCACGGAGCCATAACAGTATCCATAGTGCAAGACAGATGAGACACAGCATGTATGAGTGTCGTGAGCACCACAGCCTTGATGACCGCTCTAGCCTTTACAGTGACAAATCCTTGTCCCGCAGCATTTCCCTTCGTAAATCCAAGAAGCCCCCACTCCCACCAGCTCGGACTGATTCCCTTCGACGCAAGTCAGAGAAGAAGCTCGACACTAATGGGTCAGTCTTAAATGAAATTCTGATTGCTACCCTGCAGCAGTCCTTGCAGATGACAGCTACAAGCAAAGGGGTGTCATCTCCTTCCCAGAGCCCTTGCAGTGACTATGAGGATCCCTGGGTGCTGCGCCTGCGGAGCCAGAGCAATGCAAGTGCTGGGAGTGATGGAGTGTCAGCCTCCATCACTAATGTCTACTCCCTGTGTTCTGTCACACAATCACAAAGTGAAACCAGCAGTCTGCGCTCCGACTATGCAGAGTCCTGGGGCTACTACATGGACTATCCACAGAGACATGGGGAGCTGCTACAGTCTCCTGTTGCTTATTCACCCAGCACTGTTGCAACTCCTGGGGAATTTGTCAGTGGGGGATGCTTTCCTAATATTTCCCAAGCATCTCTGCCGCCAAACAAAGACACCACTGTAGTGGTGAAGCCCAAAGCAGTTACCTCCCCAGACAGACTGCACAGACTCACCTCACCTTCCAGTGGCTATTCTAGTCAGTCTAACACCCCTACAGCAGGTACCCCAGTGCCATCTGTTATGAGATCCATGTCTCCGGCAGGGGGGAAATCCAAGCCTAAAGTACCCGAGAGGAAGTCTTCACTCTTGTCCTCTGTGTCTATGTCTTCCTCATCCACATCATTGTCCTCTAACACATCAGACTCAGTGAAAGCCCCTCTACCCCCACCTCCTCCACCATTTCCTGGTCTCCCTGCACCTCAAATTGTTTTTCCCACCCATGTAGAAACCTTGGATACGCCACATCCTTCTGGTGTTTCATCCTCAACTCCACAGTGTGCAGATGCAGAAGTTCCTCCTCCTCCAAGTCTACTGTTAACTTCTACTCCTGAGACAGCTGAACATATATCCCACTATGAATCTTCTGATTTTCCAGCACCTCCTCCACAAGTTTTGTTGGACTCTGTTTCAGTTATGGTTGCCCTCACCCCACCCCACTCTCCATGTTCTTCTATGCTTCTAAGTATTCCTACCCCACCCCCACCCCCGCCCTCATCACTACCTTCCACAAACCCACATGCAGCTCTGCCTCTCAACGTAACAGGACAGATTAAAGTCCTCAGGTCGGTAAACCCCAATTTCATGGACAACAACACCAAACACGCAAAGAGAATAGCTCCAAATTGCTCAGAAGAATTAGGCAAGTCTTCAATTCCCCTCATCTCAGCCCAAGCCCTTCAAATGGTACAGCTTCGGCCTGTCAAGAAATTTCAAAATGAAGACGCATCTACTGCTAAAACCCAGGAAACAGGGGGAGATCAGGAGTCCCTCAAGTCCCAAACACAAGAAAAACCTGAAAAGCCACAACCCCCCAGTGTGTTACCACTGACTTTGTCATCTTCCCCTGCTGAGAATGAAAAGGAAACACAACTAATGCCAGAGGATAGCACTCCACAAGTCACTTCAAAAATATGTTTATTGGAAAATCAAGAGGATGTTGTCCAAAAACAGATATACTCAGAGTCCCCAGAAGAGTGCTTAGTGTCACCTGAGCCTGACCAAGAGCAGTCACCTCCTGCTAGCCCAAGAGAATCATTGCAATCTACTACTCCTAAGAAGAAACCTCCCATCTTCTCTAAGAAGCCCAAGCTCTCACTTATTGTAACCCCTACCTTTCCTCAGCCTGTCTCAGAGGAGAAAACCCCTCAAGTCCTGGATGTGGATGTTGCCACAGCATTGAGTCCCCAGAATGAAACGTTGGTATCTAGGATTAGGGAGAACCTGGGTGACCCACTGAAGCAATGTGGAGTGTTCAGGGAGGGGAGTGATTCTGAAACCTCCACCCCATCCCTATCCAACAGCAGAGAGTCCTTGAGCAGTGATGTTTCCAATAACAGCTTGTGTATGGACAGGATATCTATGCTGGTTGTTCAGGAGCTCAGTGTCTTGGAAAGCAAGAGCACTTCAGATAGAGATGCAGATGGAAATGGTGGTAGCAGCACCACTGGCTCCATCAGGTCAAAGGAAGAAGACAATGGTAAGTGAAGTAAACACCTTGCCCTGAGCTGCTGCTTGTTGTCCTTAAAGCAGATATCAAATTCACAATTTTTATTTTTAATAATTAAAATTTTTCTTAGTCTGTTAAAATTTTTATCTGATATTTTTGATTGTGATGAACTGGTGTCCCATCCATGATCTGTTTCATAGCCTAGTGCCCTCTGCTTCCAGGCTAAGCTCTGGACTGCCACAACACTCTTCAGGATAAACAGTTAATGATAATGGATGGATGGATAGATGGACATATGATATTTTGGGTTTGTAGGCCTTAAAGACTGAAAGGATTCTCCATGAATGTAGCATCCATCCCATACCCTTACCCTCCTCTGATGCTAGCAGGTCCCTTTTTGTCAAGGCCACCAGGAATGAGCAGGCCATAAATAAGTGTTGCCCTCCTGCTCTGTCAGTCCATGCTGCTCAGATCTCCATTCTGCTTCTTCTCTGGTGCAGAGACAGGCCAGAAGCCACACCTCCCCTCTCTCAGACAGGGGTCTCATTGTAGCATCTTTCTGCACCAGGAACTGGGAGAATTTCTCTCTTGTTTTTGTTTCTCTCCTACTCTCTCTCTCTGTATCTCGCTGTGTGTTTGCCCTCTCTCTCAGACACTCGTTGGTTTAGAGAGGAAATGGCCATGTTCCCAGGAAGAGAAAGTTTAAGCGATAAAGGCAGGGTGTGTGGGGAGGGGCAGAATGTGAGATAGCCGTCAGTAGCTCAGATGTTGCAAGAAGGCAGTGTGACTAAGAGAGAAAAATAAAACACAGAACATCTAATGCTTCCGATTCATATTGGCAACAATGGGGCCAGGTCTGGCACGCCAGTCTGGCATGGCTCTAATGCATGTTTCTCTGCACCATTTAGGTGAAGTGTTTGACGACTCCAACACACCTCGCTTGTCACCAGCAGCCAGTGGCAACGGGGAGAACCTGGAGGATATGGTGACACCCACGCGACCCCGTACAACTGAGGACCTTTTTGCTGCCATTCACAGGTAGCCCTCCCTTTATGGGCTCTTACATCCATAAACCCTCCCCTGCCCTCATGCTTGTTTGTCCCAACATGAACTGACTTGTCTCTTTTTATTTGTCACCTGTCCATAACAATCCATCTCCTTTCATTGTCTGTAGGGCACTTATCAAAGAGTACACCACACACAGGAGATTTTCACTCCCAAGCATGTACAGGCCTTCTTAAGAGGCAAAAAGCCTCATCCATTTTTCATTAAAGTAACACCCTTAGTCTTGATCTCCTACCTCCTGTGCTTTCTGGTCCATGTGAATGAAGACACACACACTCACTACACAGCACTAGACTAGTTACTACAAAACCTAAGCGGTCAGGTGCATTGTTTTTGAGATGTTTCTATACCTGTATCTTTTTATCTGTTGGTGAAAAGCACTTTTGTTTACTTTAAACTGTATGCCACTTTGGAGAAAAGCATATGCTAGATGAGTAAATGCAAATGTATGTTTTTCTTCCTGCTGCCCATTGAAGATTATGCAAAATGTTTCTTAAAGGATGAGCTGACAGATATACACTGAAATCAAAAATGCTAATAATCTTCAGGAAATAGAGCAGCAGATGTTTCTCTCCATAACGCCTCCTCCATTGCACCAGCTAGCTGGTAACTCCTGGACAGGATAACAGGAGTTAGACAGGATATAACACAGCGAGATCTGTTAATCTTTAATTTTTTTATTTGATTCGATTAATTGGCAAGTCATCTTTGTAAGACCAAATAATCAAAAGTACAGCCAAAATCCTGCCAGTGATAACATGTAGGAGGTGCTTGTATTTTTTAATCTTGCGTTGTTAGAAATAAAAAAAACATTATTTTTTAGTATGATGGGTTCTTCCTCAGTCTGTGGGGTAATGCAGGGAATTATTTGCATGAGGGTTAGAAAACATCACTGTCTGAGGACATATTCTCTCCGGTTGTGGTTGGGAAGCCTGACTGTGCCCTTTTCCCATATTGGTTCCTCATCACTCCTGTCCTTCATTTCCTCTTTCTCCTCTCGCACATTCGGGAAGGGCTCAACATGAATACCCACCTGCAAGCATGGCTCAGATGGGCAAGTAATGCTAACACTGGCTGGTCATGTTTTTAGTGCTGTGGCTCAGTTAGAATACACCCAAATCCAATGATATTGATCTGTAACCTTGTTATTCATAGCTTTAGCACAATGTAGATTCAAGTTTCAGTACAGGAGACTCCACACGTTCCTAGAAGTGGGGTAACTGGGCTGTCTGTATAACCATGTAAAATTATTGCATTTTTATTGTTGCATCATGACATTTGTAGCAATCCAACATGTTTTAGCTTCCAAGACATTTTATTTACTGTTAAAGTTTCTAGTTTCCCTTGTGCTGTCCTGCTGTAAGGATTACAAAACTGTCCATTATGGGTTTGCTTTCAGTGTGAGAAATAATGTAAAGCTCAGTGGAGCTTAAATCTATGATCTTTACATTTAAAACATAAACCAGCCCTTCTGTCAGGAAAGGGCAGCATTTTTAGATGTGCTGCTGTGATTCTCTGTGATATAAAATTTTTGCAAGATGTTCGGAACATTGTGCAGCACTGCTCTCTCAACCACATTCAACACCGGATGACTGCAGTCTGTTAGACTGAACTCATTCAGAATAGCATAAAATATGCATCTTTACTCTGGAGTACATTTGGTATGAATGATGTAAATCAGCAATGTATGAAGCTGCTCTATTTTTAGGTAGTTTAGAATTTTCACACATTGCAGGACAAGTTTAAAAAATAAGAGAAAGTGTAAAAGTAGTGTTTGGACAGTAGCCAAACATGACATGACTGTGGTTTCTTTTTGAAAACATTGAAGTTCCCCCTCCTCTTTTGAGCTGCTAACATCACTTTCTTGGCCTCACTAGGTCGAAAAGAAAGGTGTTGGGGAGGAGAGATTCTGAGGAGGAGCACTCACAAGGCCATTCCCCATCCCCCCCTGTGACCCCTACGGGCAGTTCTCCTGGCCAGTCATCCCTCTCTCGCCAAGCATGCTCCATCCAGCGCAGCCTCCGCAAGTCAGTCACCAGCAGTGACAGCTTCAAGGCCCTGCTCCTAAAAAAGGGGAGTCGCTCTGAAACCAGCTTTCGCATGTCCGCTGCTGAGATGCTTAGGAGCACAGACCCCCGCTTCCAGAGGACACGCTCTGAATCCTGGCTCGACACACATGCACAGGACACACTCTGTATCTCCCCAGGCCACAACAAAAGAGCACAGGAGGAGTGGGCCCGCAATGAGGGCTCACTGGCTCGCTACTCCACCACCAGCTTTGCCTCCTGCTCATCATCATCCCCCCTAGCAGGAGGAAAGTATGGACGACCCCGTGCACCACCATCAGCTGCCAGCAGCAAGTACAACGCCCGTAGTCGCATCCTCAGCAGCCCCATGACAGTTATCTGTGAGCGTGAGGGTGAGCTGGCTGAGGCAGCTGATGAAAGGACATCAGAGGAGGCTCAGTCCACCTTATCAAACTCAGCACAGCCACTGGACTGTAGCACCACCTTATGCGAGTAAGGCAGCACTTAGAAAACAGGAAAACTCCCTGAAACTGGGGCTCTAGACTCACACATGACAGTGAGATTTACCAGTTTTACTGGATATTCCATCCTGAGCCACCAGACCCCCTGATCTGGGTTCTGGCCCTGGATATGGATATGGACAGAACGGTCTCAAGTAGCCTGTTTGAGTTTTGTTGCTCTCATTCTGAAGCAGGCACCAGTTTTACTGCAGATTTTAGCCATTAACTTTCCCTTTCTAATATGAAATTCTCCAACAGCAATAACCTATTTTTGAGAGCAAAGTAACCTGTATTGTTTGAAGGTTGTTTTGTTTTTTTAGTTTTTACTAAGAATTCAAGAGGAATTGAATTGGAAGAGGAAGTATAATGAGCTTTTTTGCAGTGGTTAAGCTCCTAGTTCTGCAACCAAACTGGTTTGATTCTGTATAACTCAGCTGTTTTCTAATAGAAAATCTTAAGTTGTAGAAATGGAAATTTTGACTTGGTTCATGTATGTTCTTTCTTTTAGACATTTGTGACCTCTTAAGAAATGCTGAGAGGGGACGTTCTCCTTTGCCTTAGGGGACAGAAAAAGAGAGACACACACACAGCACAACATCAGTAACTGTTACACACTCGTGCTTGATTGGCAATGCTGCAATTTCTGCTGCAAACTGGAACTGAAAGGGGCTCGTGGAGCTACTGTAAATGTCAGGAGACAGACAAGCATGTGGACAAGAAGGATGTGCTAAGGTGGATTTCACTGTACGATTGGAAACCCTTTTATAGCGTGACTAGATTTGCACTATATATTAGTGGTCTTTTGGTAGAATTTACTAATTGGAGATGAGTGGGTTTTAGTGCGAAAAAAAATTTACTTGAACAATGAACTCCTGTGTATTTTGTGAACATCTAGTTACCAAAGAGTTAATACAACTTAGCCTGGAGTATTTCCTCAAAGGGCCATGACTTGAGTCTGCAACAGATTGTTCTGGATATGACTAGGATCTGTCAAGGGGAGTGATGCACTCAAGAAACAGGTTTTTCTATGGCTCAGAAATAATACTACTCTCCAACTTGTTGTCTTTCTACAATACATGTCTCTTTGCTGAGCAGTTTTGTATTTTTTCTGTAAATACATAGACAATTTCAAAAGTATCCTGACTTATTTTCAGAGAATTTGTACATTTTAGGATCTTTGTTACTGAAGAGCAAGGGTCATCATTTTGTAGACTATTTATTTTTAGTATAATGAGAATATAGATGTGATTGTTCTCCCCTCTTCATCTACAGGGTGGTGTAAAGTGATGGAAGCATGAAGCTTCATAAAGCTCATAATAGGTGGACCTTTCATGTGCCAGTAATCTGAGCATCTCAGGCAACTGTCCATCTCAGTATGGTGCTAATATGAAGCCTTTTTGCTGTCACTACAGATGGCAGAATTCTGAAGTGAAAGCAGGCTGCTAACTGTGTGTATCTGTGTGTCTATAATAAATTACTGTTAATAGTGTCTCATCCACTGTTGTCTTGATTTATAGCCACCTACCATTGGTGTTCATTTTGCAGCCTTGACCAGTGTGGTGTCCCTCATAACCTTTACCATTACTATCTGTTACCTTAAATATGCCCACACAGATCATTGTCCAGCCAGCAAGTATAAGTGTTAAGTTGCTTTTCTGTATATATATATGCATAATTCCACAAGGTACTAGACATCTGGCCTGGCATGGGTGGGATGAATTACACTAAATTAGAGAAACACAAGTTTATAAGACTTCTAAACCACAGCCCAAGAGTTACAAACTCTTTTTTCTAGTTTGTCTCAAAATGATTTAGTTCAGTTCACTGTTGAAATGACTAAAATAATCCTGTTAAAACACAAAGTTATCAATCATTTGTATTATGTGAGATATGAAACATAGTTACAGGCACTTCATTACTACTACACTTTTTTGCATTACAATGTTATGTAATGATGTTATAAAACTCAGCACTTCATGGTTGAATCCAAAGTGTGACAGTAATATCACGCACGCACCATCTTAAACGCATTAGGATTGCTTTAATACCTATTTGAAGTCTCTCTATGAGGGACACTGTTAACCCATTTTTTCCTCCTTTAGTTAGTTATCTGTCTGAATCATAGTTTACAGTATTTGCCAGCAATGTCTAATGAAATAAAAAACTTAAAAACTAAAAAGGACCCGAGCATCACAGACAGTAAGGCAGTACAACACCTTTAAATCCCTAACTTGGTCACATTTTATGCAACAAAGTATATTTTTTTACATCTCACACAAACATTAAAGTAAAAAAAAGTAAATGCAGAAATATTAACATTTAAGCTGTCAAATATATTAAATGTACTTGTAATTAGGCTGTAATTTGTCACTATTGGATAACCTTTTGTGAGACCTCAGTGCAGCACTGATCAACAATTCTGGCTCTGCAGCGCCACACTGACTGCACTTTTAGTTGTGCATTTTCACCCAATACTAGAGATGTCCCTTATAAATGGTGACACTTATGACAGGCGATATACCACTCATTCAGATCCTAAAGTTGTTCTGTATAATGTAAAAGTATTCCTGGCGTGTCTGTGCAAAACACACCTTTTGCCCTTAGTTGTTGGTAACATTGTCAACAATAAACCAAATACACAATGTGAATGTATTGAAAGGAGGTTAAAGATACTCATCCAGCAGACATATCAAAGGCACAAAGTAGCTACTGTGTTAGAAAACTTTGTTTTAAAAATAAAAAACCTTTAATGTGTATTTCTTGAACGATGCCGTGGGCTGTAACACTGAGTCAAGGTGTCTTCTGGAGGAGCCACACCTCATTGCGTCTGTTGAGCAACTTGAAGGGGCTGTCGTATCCGGCTGTGTAATATGGCTTGTCGACAAACTCGAGCCCATCTCTCTGCAGGCACTCGGTCAGTTTAAGGAGCTCCTCACGGCTCCTCTGCTCGTTGGAGAAACCCCCATAGGTCCTGCAATGTTACACAGCAGCCCTCAGCAGCCCTCACTTACTGCTGCCTGCAAAAATACTGGTCTACTCAGGCAACTACTAAATACCATAAATTATCCACACTAAATTTATTCAAATTCCACTTTTTCTGGTATTTTGGTGATACAGATGAGCTTAGAGTAAAGGTATAGTTCAGGTAACGGGATACATGAGCGTACGAGCTCTCAAGGAAAACCTGTGTTAATGTGTCACAAACAGACCTCACATATGCAGTGAACTGCTTCCTGTTCTCAATAAAAACTAGCGGGTCAGCAGGCTGGGGTGGATCTGCCTGGTGCTTTTCTGGAACAAGGAATGATATGGTGAAGGTTGCTTCACAGGCCGGTCCAACACCTGGGTCCACCAGGCATGTCACTGGTGCGGTCATCTCAATTTTCTCCTCTGAAACACAGCAGCAGCACACCGAGGCATCGGGTCAGTGCACGTGCCCTGCAGTGTTTAACACAACTGTATACAGCAGCATTATTTTTTAAGCAGAAAAGAATTCAACTGCCAAAACATCAGCTGTGAAGCAAAATAATACTCCTTGCTGAGAAATCCTTAGTAAATTACAGCCTGACTCCACCAATGAAATCATGTCAATCATTCTCACATGGCTACTGTACCAGAGCAGGGTGAGTGGGGGCTTCCCCCCCCCTATCATCCTTTGCTGCTTAGTTATTGAAAAAAGAAAAAACTATCTTAAAAAGTTTTAATGTGGTGTGTCGCTGAAGTGGGGTTATTGTGCATGTTTGTTATTGTTATTCATTTACCTGAAATTTTTCCCTAAAGCAATTTAATTTATGATATTAAACTAGCTACAAAGATGGTTTTCAAACATTGCAGGGTGATGGGTCCAACCATTAGGGCTCCTGTTACCCATTATCTTACTGTACACCATCAGCATTTGTTCCATTACATTTTATGCTCCCTTGTTGGTCCTGCCGAGCTCTGACTACTGGGGTATTGAAGTGTTGGCGGGCTGGTAAAGGTAACACTGTATGTGTTTACTTGGTTGTGATAAAAACTCTTTCAGTGGATTTATTCAACACTCACGGTTGCCGTTGCTGCCCTGGATGTATCTGAAGAGTCGCATAAATCCAGTATTGAGGGCTGGATCATACTGCATGCCAGATACACTGGTGCTGACCCAGTTGGTCGTCTGATACCTGCGCATTTCATACTCCTCACTCTGGAAAAACAGCAAGTGAAGGATGGTGGCCAGCATTGGGTCAGCAGCCTCCTCCAAAAGGCTTTCAAGTGACACAAACCATAAAGTCATACATCCTAATTCCTATTAATTATTCCATTAAACATTTTTGTTAACACTGTTATATACTAGCCAGTGGTGTACCCACCACTAGATATATCCTAAAGCACTGGGATATTTACCACTAGTTTTATACTAAATCGCTAGTATACCTGCTACTAGTTATATACTAAACTGCTGGTATAAGCATCACTAGTAATGTATCAAACAACCTGGTGTACAGATTACTGGATATATAGCGCACTGAACTCCCATGTACTCGGCCCTGCGTTGGTTATATACTAACCGGTGCTATACCCGGTACTAGTTGTGTTACTCACCTTGCACTCAAGTGCTATGAACCTGGGCAGTTCCAGTCCCATAGAAAACAAAGCCTGTTGGACAGTTTTGATCATCTTTGCTGCAAAGAAAACGAACCGGCTCGTGTCCCTTGGTCACATAGTCTCTCGATGCCGTTAAAAAATACTGTGGATAAACTTGTTAGAAAACACAGAAAAATGATACTGAAGCGGAGAAACTCACCCGACTACTGACTTTACCGTAAAACGTAACGTGTAAACGTGAGTGATTCAGTCCCAGTCACGCTTATATGGAGTCCCGGTTTCGTAAGCCGCCGTGTCGCTGTTTCGTAACATGAACCTGTTTCATAAGCAGACGCGGGCAGCGCAGCCAAACAGTACAGCACTTGAGAAAAATACTTGCAAGCGTACTCGTCCGAAAATCTACTGAGCAAAGTTTTAAAAACTGCTAATTTACTAAGATACAATGGTTTTAATGTAATGTTAACAGCTACAATATGCAGCTTAAACTTTTCGAGCGATGAAATTTGACATCCAAATAAAATTATATGTCAACCAGGTTAATCACATATTTTAAAAAAGTTTGATTTAATCCATTTTGTGCGTGATGGTAATTTTCGAGGTGATCTGATTAAACCAGATGTGTTTGAACACGAAATCGAACGTATTTTCTCGAAGAGTGCTCAGCTGTGATTGACTGACGAGGGTCCAGCTCGTTTTGTGATTGGCTACACAGTGAACGTGGATGTGCATGAGTGCATGTGGAACGAAAGGTGTGGTTGAGTTGTGCTGGTCCACAGTAGTTATATGCACAAAATTATAATACAAGTGATCCAGTACTTTGTTTTTGCATTTAGCTGTTATTATTGCTGGTTGAAAACTTATCTGTACCAGGCTTTCATAAAAGGGGAACAGAACAGAGCACAGTGACACACTTCTTCCTTTTCACAACTAGGTTTGTCTCATAGTGGTAGTTAATCACACTACTAAAACCAGTGTACTGAACTCAGGAGTAGTTTTACCATAAGAGGACTCAAAATAATGCTAAAGGACTCAAAGTAACAGCCCAGAGCTGTTTCAAATTGTCCCATCAAAAAGTGTTGCTTTTTTCTCTAGAAAACTGAGCTCTCCTAAGAACGCATTACATTTTCTCAGCCTCATTTGGTCCCACAAAACAGGCAAAGTTGCCCTCCATGTATGAAGGCAATATATTGCTGACAATCCTTTCCTGAACGAAATTCTCAAATGTTGAAAAAGTAATGACCCTTCATTTCAATGGTAAAAGTTTTTATGCATTGCTGAGCCCCAACAGTAACACCCAATTATGGTAAAATAGCACCAAACACCAGTAAATTGTACACATCTACTTCAAAAGCTAACATTACTTAACACAGTAAGGCAGTTTCACTTCATTAAATATGCAACAGTTCATCAGATAATAATGCTCCATGGCTGACAATCTGCACTCTTACAGCTCTTTTATAAATTATACATTTAAGAAAGTGTAGCTTTCCTAAATAAAATCATGTTGAACTCTATCACCTTATGGGCCATGTCAGAAACTTGTGTTTACACACAAATTAAATAAAAATTACTGTACAGGTGTATTTGTGTGATTAGTTTCTGTTCGGCTGCAGAGTGTGACTCACCAATACACTCACTACCAGCCAGATCCAGCAGCTGCAGCTTGGTCCTGATGGGAGTCTGAATGATGCTTGGCCTGGGGGAGTGGTACGGTAAGGAAGCAGGACTCGCACAGCAGTTGATGGTGGCCCTGCAACAGCGAGGACTCCACCACTCCTTTTTAGGACCACGCTGGAGCTCCTCCTGGGCACTCTGCAGTCTGCGGGCTGGATAACAGCAAATCAACAGAGCAGTTGGGTTATTGTGGCTACCGTTTATTGTCTCCTATACTGCTTTATTACTCTGATACTGTGTGAAGGAAAAACTTCTAATAATAAAATATTACACTATATATTTTATTATTAGGGCTTGCATAAAATATTTATTAAATATAAATTGGGTTGAAAGATGGTCCCATATAAAATACCATTTATTCCAGGTGTTACGTGTCTGTGTTGCTCTGGTTGTTTGGCGGTTGTTTTTCTGTTTTTCCCCCTGTCTCTTCTGTTCTGTGTCACAGGTGGTTTGCTCCATCTGTCAATCATCATCAATCAACCTATTGGAATGTGCCAACCGATGACCTGGGGGCGGGCTTACCCCTTGATAAGAAGCACTGTGACCCCCCCCTCCCAAAAGATGGCTTTCTGGCTTTTTGGCTTTCTCGTTCGATTGCTCTTTGCTACGTGTATTTGACT
>UFQX01001326.1:68706-123706 GCA_900497675.1 Arapaima gigas | reverse complement strand
GAGCAAAGCAGTGAAGATAACAGATACAGACTAAGTCTGCAGGTTAAAAGTTTGTTATATATTTAATAAGTGACAACTAGTACTACTAGTGCTACTAGTAAAGCTATAGAGAAAACCAGCTGGCAACTCAGGAGAGGAAACCAAAAACTCCCAAGCAGAGGCTGATGGAGAAAAATGGACCTTGGGGGTCTACGTGAGAGTGGCTGCCCCCCCCCCCGGGCATTCTGGGTTGAAACATCCAGTAGATACAGCTAAGAAGAGACTGCTGTTTAATTCCGACTAGAAACAGATAAATTCTAGACAGATAGATGAGGTATGTTTAGGGCACCGAAGCCCAGGGCGTGTCCCGGAGGTTAAGGTGATGACGCTATCTGTGGACACTTCCAGAACACCGTCACGTTCGGTCAGCTGACGTCCTGTGTGAGACACAGCGTGTCAGCACGTAGCCTGTTTGTTTACCGGCGCAGCGGAAACGCGACTCGCTACCCTTTGCTCCCCCCGTCCGTCTGCCGCCGGCCGACTTGACCCCCGACACCGCTTGGTGCCGTTGTGTTTACCTTTCATTTACTGTATGAGGGCTCCACGAAGACCAAAGCCTGTGATCGGAACCCGTCCCTCAGCCAGCGTCAGCGTCTGTTTAGTCATAAAAACATGGTCCACGGTAACGCATCACCCTGTTTTTACCGCTCTGACAGCACGGCACGCGTACGAGTGCGCTGTCCGTGGGGCTGACGGTCGGCTGGGACGGTGGGCAGCGGCGGAGGAAACGGAAACAAACAAAGACGCACGGTTTAGCCGTGGAAAAAATAACCCCGGAGAGTTTTCCTTGCTCTGATCCCCACTTTCTCTGGCAAGTTTATCATTAACCGGGAATATTTGACAGTGGACGCATCCCTGCAGCCCCCCCTCTTTGTGTGGCCCCCTTCCTCCCAGCGAACCCCTTTCTCTGCTGTTTTGTCTGCTTGTATAGAACTGCCCAAAGTGTGCTCACGGTGTCTTTGTGCGTGGCTCCCCCGGCGCGGCGATTCCGATCTCATATTAATGGAAAAGGCCTTTGTGCGGAATATGAAGGAAGGAGCCCAATTCTGCGGGGGCGCGTTCGGATAATGGGGTCCCAGCTGCAGTGGGACGCGCGAGATGTTGCTGCTCTGTGGCCGAGGAGACCACAATGGAGGGGAATAACCTGGCGACGGCGGGCGCCGGCCCCGACACGCCCAGCCGTAACCCGCGCGATTGTGTTCGGCTCACTTTCTAATTACTTTTAAGGAAATGGAAGAGAGCGATATGGGGGGGTGGGAGCGGATTTCCTTCTAGAGGACAGTTCCCCAGCGGGTCCCGGGGTCCCCCGCTGCGGCCGACGGCGCGACCGGACACATTCCGGAAACACGCTCTCCGTCTGCAGCCGAACGCCGTCGCCGTTCTCTGTTTCACTACGACCGCGAGGAACACGTTTCACGTGTGAAGATGACTTTTTCTTCCTCTTCTTTTGTCTTCCTTTAGCGGCGCGGACGAGGACGACCGCCAGCACTGGGTCATCATTGAAGGTAATTTCATTTTCACAACATCCCATTTCAGGAGGACTGAGATGCACAGAACACACGACGTGTTTTGCATTGTTCGCTGAGTCGTTTATTTCACACGTTTCTCCAAAGCCATTTACAGCGTTTGTACGGTAAGCCATTTACGCCGATTTACCCACATCGATGGGTCGTTTTACCGTGTCAGTTCGGACACCTCCGTCACGGCACTGCAGCAGGAGGTGGGATTCAAACCCGGGTCCTTCGCGTGGGAGAGATGCTCGTCTGAAACACGTCCGCACTCGTTCACGTCGGAACAAACCAAAGAAAGATCTCCGCCATTTTGCAGACTGTCGTTCAGCTGTTCGCACCGCAGGTCAGCCGACACCGGACGGGTCAAACGCAGAGAACGTCTCTCTCCGCTGTCTGCTGACCCACAGCGCGTCGCTTCGCCCGTCTCGGCACCGAAACCCTCCACACGTCTTCGTTTGGGCCGATAATTGACGTATCGTGGAGAAAATGAGAAGAGCTGCAGATGACAAACAGCTGCAGACGTAGCTGACTTTGGCGTTCTGACCTATTGGACGCGAGCTCACCGAATCAGTCTCCGAGACGCCTCGAAGCAGCTGTCTTTAGTACAAGTATTGATGACCTCGGAGTCACCTTCACGTTTTGGAAAGTTGGGGCCGACTGACGGCAGGCTGTCGTTCAGGCGGGCCGGGCTCCGGCCCCGACCCCGCAGGAGGCGGACCGTCTTCTTCCTCGGGTGCTCTGCTCCTCGGCGGAAGGGAGGCGGTTCGGCGCAGCCGGTCGCCGTGCGTCTCAGGACCGCCGCTGCGATCCGCGTTTCTGAGGAAGACGGCGAGCGCGCGACTCAACATCCCCGCCGAGAAATTTGACAGCCGTCACGTTTGTCCGTCAGCGTGACACGTGCGTTTGGAAGAAAGCCTCAAACCCCGAAATGTTTTTCAAACAAATTGTGCCTCAGACAAAACCGTTGACTGACTGCTTGCATCATACGTGCGCAAGATAGACGAGCCTGTTTTGTCTCCTCTATTAGCGCTCGCTATTTTCTTCCTATCGCTTCATCATGAAGATGTCTCTGACAAAAAAAGACAAATACGCTGGTTTTCTCCCTAACCCACTTTCAGTCACAATCCTGACACGCGAGATTAAATCTCTGTGTTCGTTCTTATCCTGGCTGATGGCTTCGGCAGCGTGTTTGATATAAGGAAAAAAAATATACATTTTGAGCAAATTGTTTATTGATTTTAAAGCCGACGCCCGTCCGGGCCGGAGGCGGACGAGCCGGGAACCGAGCGGCGAAGCGCCCGAGTGCTGCGGTGTCGCCGCGGAAACGAGGCCCGGTAACGGCGACTCGTGGCTCCTAATTGACGGGCCCCGGGCGTCCGTGCCGTAATTACAGCCTTCCCACCCGGGACGGTCGCACTTTACATCCCATTAAAGAGCCGGGGTGTGTTCATCTCACTGTTGTTTCAGGGGAATTACATTACATGGCATTTCAAATTAATTTTTAATTACATGCGAACCACATAAAGCCATTCATACTTATTCGTGCGGCATCTGGAATAATAAGAGGGAAATTATTAATTGTGGTCCTATATGCCGGATTCGCCCGGCCCACTAATAGCTTCCGCCGTGGACCACGGCTTCCTGAGCAGGGTTTTGCGAAGAGCGCTGGAGTCGGCGCCCGGTGTCTCGGCGATGGATGGGGTAGAAGGGGCCGCCGAGGTGGTCTGCAAACGGCCTCGCAGCTGCAAACCGTCGCGTTGGCCTGGATGCACCCGAAAAAAGGACCGTCGCAGCGGCGACGCTCGCGGAGCCTTCCTGACGTCGGAGGAGGGCGGCGTTTGCGGACGCGAGAGAGAGCTGCTTGTGGGAGTTGCGAGGTGATTTGCGATAAATATTTTTTTTGCTCTGCGAAAATTACAGCGCGAGTGATCAAAGCGGTCGAAAACGTCCAGGCTGTCTTCTTGTCCGCTTTCAGTTAATCCTGTGCTTTAAAGTGCGACGCAGCTGAGAGGGAACCAAAGGGTGTCGGCGACAGACAAAGAGCTTCAGATGCCGACGCTTGACTGCCGCAGCCCGGGCGGCGCGGACAGCAGCGGGGCGCGGGTGACACCGCCGGCTGGTGACGAACGTCGCGTTTGTGACAGACGTGCGACGGAGCCGTCAGGAGGCGGCCGGAGGAACGCCTGCGAAGGAGATGGGTTTGAGACCCTTATCGAACGGTGGGAGGGATTTAGCAGCTCACTTCACCGCATCGGGGGAAGACTAAGAAGACTGGCCCGGAATCTGCGAGTGGGACCACCGAGCGGCCAGCGGGGAAAAGGGACAGTAGAAGGTGTGCATTTACAGCGTTCCGCACGGCCGAGTGGGTGAAACGCGCTACTTCCCGCACGCCAGGGGGAGCACGGCGTAAGGCTGCGCGTCGCCGAAAGCGCTGTCAGTAAAGAGATGTAATGAAGCAGATGATTTGAGCTCAGAACATCCATCGCCTTTAATTGCATCTCCCAGCTCTGAGACTCTCATCACACGTCAGCCGAGAACCGAGACGACCTGTATGACTGGTAATTGAAGCAGCATATTTTACACATATCAAAGAGCTGCACTTATCAGCCACATGGTGAAAAGGCTGAGTTCTGCTGTCTCTTGTCTTCTGCTTTCTTCTTATTTTCCTCTGCTGCGGGAAAAGAAGGCACTTCAAACACGCTCGCCGTTCAGTAACAGTCCGCCCACACCGCGGGGTGGCCCCCACGCTCCGGTCACCGTGTCACGCCGCACCTTCGGGCCGGCTGCTGAGACGCCGCCTCCGTTCATTCACTCGCTCATCCGGTTCCCTTCTCTGAAAGGTACTTACCGTGATTTTACCTGTTTATACAGCGAGGTGGTTTTGAAGCGTTTCAGCCCAGGATGAGCACCGCGACTAAAGATCCTGAATCTAGAACCCGCTGGTTCCATGTGCACAGCGCTGACCGCGACAGCACCTGCCGCCCGGTACAGTTCAGATCCCCCCGAAAGACAACGGAGATGATCTGTTTCTGCTCCGGCCCATCTGAAAATGACCTTTGTCTCACTGGCCGTCTCTTTCCCCCCGTTGGACAGCGTTTATAAATAATAGTTTTGCAGCTTGCATCCTGATGGACTTTGCATGATAATGAAGCCGATGAAAAAGACAGGAAGGCCTGAGATTAATGTAGCACATCTTATAAGTTTAATTTATGTCAGGAGCCGCTGTGAAGGTTACAGTGCGAGGCGAGTCGCCGCAGCCCCCCGCAAACGGGTCTTTCTAACCGGATGTTAACTGGGTTAAATTGCGTCGAACGGGCTCATGCAGCTCCGGTTAAATCTCTGTTACGCGCCGAAACATCCCATCCCGTCTGTCTGTCGGCAAAGTTACCAACACATCCCCGGGGAGGGGGGGGTCCAGCGAAACACCCCGGCCTCGGGATCGACGGAACGCGATCGAGGGAGCGGTCGGCCTCGTGTTTCCGTTGGGATGACGATGACTTGAAAACGGCGTTTGAATGGCGCATGAAATGGCGATCGCAAACCCATTATTTGAGAGCACAATAATCTCCCTCTCTGCCCCCTCTCGCCCGCCGCCTCACACACGCGCGCCAGAGCTGTGATATGCAAATACCGACAGCTGCCGCCGCGTTTCAATTTGCAATTCAAACCGCGTGTAATTAAGAGCTCTCGGAACCGGGCCGTCTGCCGGTGCCGTCCAAAGTTTTTGGAGGGTTTGCTGGCGGGGAGCGGCCGGGGGGGCCGCCTTTCCCACCCTGGCGCGTGACGTGTCCGCAGCGGTGGGTCGACGCCGCTGCCGCGTCCCGACGGGAAACACCCTCAGGGCAGGGCGGGGGGGACGGTCCAAGTACATCGGCTAAAGGTTAACAGTTCATCACGTTTGTTTAGTGCCTTCCAGAGTAAGTTAAAAACACAGTAAAACACATACTTACACACGTAGCTGCTGGACACCCATGTTTATACACAAGAGCTACTCTAAAGGTAGATATTTATCGCTCCACTCCTACTTTTTCCACTGAATTAAAATACATTTGCAGACACCGTAAGGCCGATCGTCGCTTTGACACGAGAGTTCCTCATTTTCTTCCGTTTATTAAACTCCGAAAAAAAGCCTTACTTCAAAAGGAGCCGCATTTCTCACAAGCGTTTCATGGACACGTCCAGATACACGTAACGTCCTTAAAACTGTAATACAACCAACAGTCTGTGGTCACTTTATAAGCATCTCTTAAACCCCCAAATCCGCAGTGATTCTCCACGAAAGAGAATATCTCTCCTCAGCGGTCGTTCAGTATATCCTTGAAACCGAACACCTTCATGACCAACGTTCAGATGAAGACGTCGCACACACCTAAACCATCAACACACAGACCGAACTCGCAAAAATGACAGCTGCGCGCACGATCCCAAAATCCATATCCCCTCCCCTGCGCCCCACCTGTACACACAATTTTCGCTCCCATTTATCCCGTTTCTCCCACCTTCCCACTCACTTCCACCCGGCACGATTCGACACGCCAGACACCCAGCAAGACCGGAACTCGCATCCAGTCACGACGGCTTCTGATTGGCCGCAGTGTTGCCAGGTGACCCCCTGCGCACCAACAGACAGGGCAGATTAGCCAGGTTAACAGGTGCCTGTCGTCTCGCTCCGCCACGCGGCCCGTCCGCGTCAGGGTCTCCAGTCAGGGGTGCGGCGGGCGCCCCCCGGAGCTCAGGGAACCGTCTCTAGTGCGACAGAAATAATTACATCAATGATTAATGTGCTCATCAGCGAGGAGAGATGAGCTGAAGTGTGTAACCAGCCGCACATGCAGTGCATCGTGGGTCAGAGCTGCGCCACGGGCTGCGGATTAATCACCTGGTCCTCGTGTCGCAGAGCGTTTCAGCTCATTTTGTCGCTTGGCGGACACGAGAGGCGCGTGTCTGAGACCGCCGCCACGGCCGCAGAGGATTGGGCCGGAAGCGCAGGTTCAACAAAAACCCGCGCAGACGTTAGGGGCAAAATGCGGAAGTTGCAAATTCGGTAACGCTTGCTCGAGAGGTTTTTTTGAGGAGGACCAGCTGGAAGCGCAGGGACTCCACTGGTGTGTGTGACAGGCCTCGGAGGCAACCGCAGCGGCGTCCCGCGACGGCAGGACGCCCCACGCGAAAGAGGAAGTCCCCGCTCGAAGACAGAGAAGAAGAGAGACGCGGCGAGAGGGACGGGGCGAGAGCACGCTGCCGCGTACCCACAATTCCTCTGTAGGTGTTCCTCACATTTCACGCGACCTTCAGGGAGCAGAGGGCGTCACGAACGAAGACACAGCTTGTCTGCCACGCTCACCTCTGACCCCTCTCACCTCCTGCGTTCAAACCCCTGGGTCACGCGCTGACTGACCTTTGACCCTGCCAACATGCTGAACCAGCTAGTCGAAAGTGACCTCTGACCCCTGTGCCTAAACCGCACGCGCTGGTTTATTTGGCCGCATCTTCCTGCTGACTCAGTGACTCGCTGCTCCTGCTAAAGACTCCAGCAGCGGAAACTATTATTAAGAGACACTAGTATTAGCAGTAGAAGATGCTAGGAGAAGGTGCCAGTATTAGACACTAGAAGAAGACACTGACATGAGATGCTAGTAGAAGACACGAGCACAGGGGTCCCCTCGATTTTCCACGTTTGGGAGCAGCACGAGGGGGAATTGTTCCGTGACGCCGGCTACGTCTCCGACTTACGAGATTTCACTTCGGGGGCCGATTTGTACGCAGGCAGACGCCTCCGTACGCTCCTGAGCGGGGGAAACCTCCACTAGATGCCAGGAGAAGACACTTGTAAAACCATCATGTGCTCAACTATTGGTACCTGGGCTCAGGAAGCTGTGTCCCCCAGTCAATTTCGCGTGAACTAAGATGTGCATCTGGGCTGAGAGTAAATATCCTGCCACTACATTATCCTGCTAACCTGCGTGTGGTGCGAACGGGGGGGCGGAACCACTCGATTATACTGTTCGAGGACTTGTTTACCCTCCACATTGACTGCATTTTCACTGCTCTTTGCTTCCACTTCTGCTATTTATGGTTCAGAAGCGTCGAGCGTGGACTCCTTTTGTTTTCCACTCTATAAGAGGCGTTTTGCAAATTTAAAACTCCCATTATTTCTATCTTGTTTTGCTGGATGGCTTCATTTAAAATAATAATAATAATAGTATAAAAAATAAAAAAAATCATACATATATGAGAAACAAACTCCTTCACATGAGTTCACTGGTTGCTTTAAATCCCGGGATATCACTCATATCCTTCTGACAGGGAACTTAAAGGTCAGCGAATGATGTCACTATTGGGTTTATGGTTTAGTTCTATTTAAGCAACAATTTAGTTAATTAATCAATTTTTATTGGGTTATTTTGAGTTTGGGGATAAGTTTTGTCTGCCCTTTTTATGTTTTGTAACCTGCAACTCATCGGTCCAAACAAATCAGCTTTAAATGTTGCGTACATGTTTGATATCGGTTTACCTGCACCGCCGCGAACGTCTGAACCGCCGAGCTGCACCGGCACGAGGATTATTTATCCATCGTCCAAACAGCACCACACAGATATGTCTAAGAACCAAAACTTACTTTACTTTACAGTGAAGCGGAGGACTTAGTAAGATGATGACTGACACACTGAGACAAACTTGAATGGCAGGCGTAGCTGTGTGGGAGTTGGGATCAAACGCTCGGTGGCAGGATGCTGAGATGCTCTTACTTAACATCCACTCTGTATACACGAAACTCTCTCTGTCGACATATACGCACACTACAGACAGAGAGATTAAAAACGTAAACATCTGAGATTTCATCTACCAAAGGGAATCATCGGCGTAATCCGCTCGTAAGTCCGATTTCCATCCATACAAATACCGATCTGGTGTGTTGCGTTCAACAGCTGGATCCGCCTACGGCCCAACAGCTCGACCGACTGTTGACCAGCAATTCCACCTGCTGACTCGCACGGCCCCGACACACGTCCTCCGCTCGTGTGGATCAGGAGGACAAAACCGAGCGTTTGCCGCGGCCTCGGTCTTTGTCCTTTGCTCAATCCGATACGCTAAGAGACGTATCGAACAAGTTGTCTTCCTTAATAGTCAAGACAATCACATGCAAGGTGCTGTTATTTTGAGCGCGCGTCCATACGGAGTCATTTGAAAGACAGATACATCCCTGCTCTCGGTATCCTGACAGGACGTCAATATGGCGGAGAGTCCAGCATTAGTGGGATTTTAATGGATAATTCCCATGAAGATCTCTATCGATTTGCCTTTAATATCATTTGAAATAAGGTCAGTTCATGGTCTGAGGAGAACATGCTGAAGGCAATTGAGGTTCTGACTGAACCACTGAACCAAAGGATCAAACAGAAGAGAGATGTGCGAACATCTGACATATTCCACCTCTTCGCCTTCCACCGGCACGCACGCACGCCTTTTTCGCTATTGTTTTGAGAACTTGCAGAAGCGGCTTCCTTTCGGGAAGCGTCAAGTGAGCGTTCAGGACAACTGCCGTCTGATGGCTGCTCACGTTTGAATTCCTCAGTTGAAAATATGCAACATTTGTGTTCTCTGGAGCCCAAAAGGGGGGCGAACTCATTAGCGGAGCTCGTGTCGGATTCACACAGGCCTTCTTCACGCTGGAAGTGTTTCCTTATGAATTTAAATGACCCCCAAAGAGTCACCTGCTCCTGTCCGTATCGATCTCAGTCGGCGCCATTGATCCGGCCGATCTGCGCGCCTCCTGAGGAACTTGTAAACACTTCCATAGGTCATACGGTCTGCTGCCCGGGTCACGAGTGACAAGACGCAGCGGGCAATTGCTCGGCCCTCAGCCGTGACAGCAGCAAATGTGAGCCGGCACCTTTGTGGTTTACAAGATGGACCTTCAGCCTGAAATCGCTGCAAACCTCAGCTGCCCCAGGTAAATGTGGACAAACTGTGAGCTGCCCTGGAAAAGCGTGGGCCAAACTAGCACGCGTCAGAAGAGACCAAACCGCCTCCACCTGTAGCGGCAACCGGGGCTCTTGGCAGCGACTGTCACTGTGAGACACGACTTGCATCATTCTGGCACCCCAAAGAGCTTTAATATTTCCCATGGAGGGAATCGCAGAACTCTGATTTCCACTGACTGTTATTTGAAACGTACATGTCTATTAGGTAGGTAATGAAACGTATGCAGCGGGGCTCAGGGCAGGGGTGCGCTTTGAGGCCCGCCGTCAGTCCCTGGGCCAAGTCTGCGGAAACGGAGACCAGCTGAACATAATCGAACAATTATGACGGTGCATAGCGCAGCTGCAGGGGGCGCGTTGGTCCCCGCCGAGGTACTGCGCGGAGTCACGTCGCGAGCGACGGGCAGTTCGGCTGCTGATTTTGGTTTTCAAGCCGAGTTTTGTGCGTTGACCTCAGCTGAGAAGGCCAAGTCTCCATTTTAGATCCCGCTTTTGACAAATCTGTGCCCCGTAGCACCTCCGTTCTGCCCCGCAGACGGCCGCAGTCTTCAAATGAGGAATAATCGTGCTGCTGGAACAAACTACTGAACCGCACAAGACTGGGGACTGAATAATAACAATAACAACAATACAGGGGGGCAGTTCTATCATGCAGAAGGAGAAATGTCTCACACACACACACACACAAGAGGGGCGGTGTCCGTTTGGCCTTGTGAGGTGCAGATAAACACGTTTGTGGTCAGATGTGGATGAACCCCAGAGGACTGAACTTCAGACCTTCTGCTTTAGCCCGGTTCTGGCGCTGAAGACGCAGATCGGCCGAGACCCTCGACGCAAAACCGTCACGTTTGCTAATTTCCCAGTGTCGTCTCCGCCGAGAGCCCGTAAGTAAGACGCTCGCGCTCCCATAATCTCCGGCCTGCCAGTGTGCATTGTGCCGAAGCCCAGTGTCTGTCCTCCATGATAATCCTCTCCTTAGAAATGTCTGAACGTCCAAAGAGGGTGTGAAAAGTAATGGCCGTTCACGTTTCATTCCGTCCTTCATAACAGAGAAAATAATTTCTGACACCGGTAAATTGCACCTTTGAGCAGGAGGCCTTTTCTTCTGTGTACAGTATAACCACTGCGATAGTGAAGGTTTCACACTCACTGCCTGTTAGTGCAGCTGAAACGGAGGTAAATGAACGGGAATCTGGCTCCTCCATTTACCAGCGCAGTCGGGACCGAACGTCGGTCCGTCCCTCATCTCGACCGGAACGCCGAAGCCGCTCTTACCGCAGAGTCGGTCAGTGCAGGCTTCCCCAGAGTCACGCGCTGGTCGGGGAAAAAACAAAAATACTCCACAATAAAGAGTTTTTATGAACTTCCGTTAATTTAAGCGACTGAAAGTAAAACTGCTGTTCAACACTGACGGTTGGCTCATCTGTCACACAGGTTTTCCCCTCTTGTCGCTCGCTGTGAGTCGCTGTTCTGTTTTTTCTCTTCAGTTGCCGTCTCCATTTGCTGCCTTCTTCTGGTCTTGGAGGGGAAGATCCCAGGCTGCGTTTGTGGCAAACAAATTTTGGCAAATAGGCTGACAAATGGGACAGAAACAAATAATGTGGGAAGTGTTTGTCGTTGAAAACGTGCTGCTCCGCCGCTCGTAACGCCGAGCTGGTGCACAAAGATGGTGTTTGGAAAAGATCCTCGCTGAGCTGCTCGTGTAAGTCGGAACGTCGCTTTGGGAGAGGACGGGACGGGTACTTTATTAATCCCCGCAGGGAAACGCTGTTGTGTTTGTCGGTTCCCCGCGGCTCAGTTTGGTGCTGCGCTGTCGGAATAACAAGCGTTTGCCATGGTTTACCGAGTGGTTTAAAGTGCCAGAATGATGATTAGAAAAAGTGCTCAGCTTCCCTCTGCTGATCCTTCTGCTGCCCAGAGGGCCCACCTGTTTGCTACCAGCTGCCCATCGGTACAACGTCAGTGCGCAGCCTCGGGCCGTCTGTCCCGCGCGGCGGACGCGTTTAATTCCCGCCGCGGTCGCTTCTGTGTTTGTGATCCTCTTCCCCCTTTTGAACGTGTCCTCACTTTCGTCCGCCCCAGCCTTGCTCCCTCAACCCCAAACATAAACGCACATTTAAATAAAACCACGGACCGACAACAAGAGGCAGGACTGAAGATCCGCAGACGTGCGGCTGAGCGATGCCAGCTGGCAGAAACAAACCGCTACCCGCAATCGCCATCATTGTCATTGTCGTCGTCATTATTGTCATCGTTGTTGTCGTCCTCATCATTGTCGTCATCGTCATTATCAGGGCGTCACCAGTTCAAACATAAAAAAACCCTACAGCCTTATACAGGTAGGAATTGTCAGGAGCCACTGAATCCCAGGGACCTTAGTTGCTAAATGATTATATTAATTAGAAACGTATTAAATTTGCTCTTAAATCATATTGTATTGTTTCTACTTGTACGCTGGATCCTCTGCCCAAAGTAGCTCAACATGCTCCGCATCCTCGACAGAGTTTTTAAATGAATGCCATATTTCACACGAAGCCCAGTGTGCCTGAGCTGCGGAGGAGATGAGATACTGTAAGTACAGTGGTATTTCTGCCCCGCACCTAATAACCAGCCGTATGGTTATTGAATTGTATCAATTATTTTGGCTGCGAATAAATGGCTTTGCCTTTCGTTCCCGCTGAACCCAATGTCACAACCTTGTCTGGTGTAAATCAATCCTGCTCCTAATTTCGAAACGCGCCGGGTTTCCTTGGCAGTGAAATATGGCTCAGGCCGGGTCCTGCGAGCTCCGCGATACGTTAGGAAAGCAGAATCGGTAGCCAAAGCGCCGCCGGGGGCGCCGGGGGCGCCGTGTCTGCGGTCCGATTCGAGGATCATCTGGTGGCTCCTGCATTTCATTCTGAGGTTGGACATCATCATCATCATCATCAGTACTGAGTCCAAACGGCACATAAAGAAACAGCTTTGGGACCCACAAAAATGAGACCTGCACTGAGAGGCCTGTTTACCCGGTTCCTGTGATGCGGTAAAGAGCGGGTGCGAGTCCTGCCGTTCACACGGAAACGAGGGCAGGTGAGGAGACAGGCTGACAGGTGTTGTACCAGAGCGACACGCACCAAAACTAATCTGAGAGATGCCTGCAGGCAGTGAAACGTTGAGCAGGATGGCGGAGAGCTGAGGTGAAGCTGGCTGAGCTGGCGAGCTGTTCGTGTGTGTGTGTGTGTGTGTGTGTGTGTGTGTGTACATGAACAATTTAGGTGTGCCGGGTTTGGATGGTAAATAAATGATCAGTAAGAGGTTCTGAATACAATGCAGTAGAGTGGGAGTTGCAGTGAAATGGGAAACAGCGTCACCACACTGAACTTCACCTGGTTTCCTTTTAAAGGAACTGGGTGATTTTCACCGATTGCCAAACCTTCCATAAACCTGTCTAACTGCACAGCTCACTCTGTTTCTTTCTTTTGCTCAGCATTGTTTTTTACACAGCGAAGTTTATTAAATTCCAAAAAGGCCAAGTTCAGATTCTCGGTTTCAAATAAGGCTTGGAAACACACACATTCTGACATCCCACACAGGATGTAGTTACACCACGCTGACCAAATGGTGTGAGCACGACAGCGACGCACTTTCTCACTCGCGCGCACACTCGCACAGTACTGGAAACATTAGAGACGTGCCAACAGGCAGTTCCAAGCTAAATTGTCAGGAAGAGGACAAATGGGGCAGTTCAGCCACTGAGGTAGTGCATTATATGGGGCTAACAATGTTTATATAGTGAATGCTGCAAGTTCATTTTTTACTTTTAATCTTTACAAACTGTCCACTGCAAAAGCAGGTTACACCGCTAGTCTGGAGTAAACACATTTGCTGCAAGCCTACAGGTTACCGGTTCAAGTCTGTGCTGCAGAACTTTCCGGCAAAGCTGCTGCTCCTCGAACTGCACCGGTAGAAGACGGAACTGCGGCAAATGATGAAGGTGTCACTTGCGATTAATGTCAAGGGAAAAACAATGTAATAAAGCTGCGCGCGACGGCGGTGATGAGCAGATGTTAACACTGAAGCTTCCATTTGCTCTTTACACAAAAAAACAGCCTCATTCAATTGGAAGCCACTTATTTGTTAATTTCTTTAACCACATGCATTACGGTCTCCTGCCTCGGTGTGTTCGCGCCTCTAAATACGGGTTTTCCCACAAAGATGCAGACAGCCAGGCCCCAACAGGAGGACGTCGCAGAAAAACACAGTAAAACATTGTCTCGGCAGCCGCGGACGGGCAAATTTCTTCACACGGAGCACAGATTGCCGAGATTCGCCCCAAGTCCCAATTTAGCTAATTGAACAAAAATGATCCTTATGAGCAGCTGTTGCTGGTCCAGGTTCTGCTGGGCAGACTGAGCTTCTGCTGAGGTGTCACAGTCTCCCGTCTTCTGTCCTGCACCTGGGCTCTTCGCTTCTCTCTTAAACAAGGACGTGATCCATACCAGTTACACGGTCCATTTATATTTATTCATTTGCCTGACACTTTTCTCCAGGGTGACCTACAGCGTGAGGTTCTGCACATTGAGTTACTTACACTGATTTACCCGTTTGTGCAGTGGGGTAATTTTTACCGGGGTAAGTACCTTGAGCAAGGGCACGACAGCAAGGGGGGGCTCCTTTGAAGGTGAGGCGACGGTTCTAACCGAGTGCGGGCATCCTGTGATCGACAAAGCCGACCGCAACGGCACTCGTGGCTTCTTCTGCAGTTGTGTTTATGAGGTGGATTTATGCAAAAATAACATTCACAGCCGAAAGCCCCAGAAAGGAGGCGCGTTGCCTTTCCGCACCCTTTCGCGCCCAGATGACGCAGCGAGTCTCTCGCGGGACCGTCGCCTGTCTGCCTTTAGGAACCGTTTATGGTGCCTTTAAAAAGAATTCAGAGCCTCTCGGTGAAAACGAGACACCTGCCAAGCATTTTAATGGGGGGCTCAATACTTCTGTGAAGCACGTATTTCATAACGGAAAAACAGCGGCGTGTTAGAAAATCATAATGTTCAATCTCACTGCTTTCAAATAAAACATCGCAGTAGAATGAGTGAATAGGCCACGTGTGCCAGATACCCCCCCCCCCACGCCCCGCCACATACACCCGAAGCTCATCTGCAGCGACAGGCTAATGGAGGATAATTCCGATATTCCGGCACTTTCCAGGTTTCACCTTTTCTCTCAGAGCAGAGCCACGGCCGTGTGGCACCGTTGCCGGGCGGCACGGGACCCCACTCGGAGCCGTCAAATTCAGCTCGCCGTGTGAGGAGAATCCGTATGAACTTGTGATGGACGCCGACAAAAAGCCCGCCGCGGACCGCCGGCCCGTCCGTCCCTCTCGAAGGTCCGGGGGGGCGAAGACGTCGTCTTACTTTTTTACGGACCGCTCGAGCGCAGCTGTTTCCTCTTGCACGCAGGTTATTACCCTGAGTTATGACACTCCGCCGCTGTCAGGGTTCGAGCTCCTTTATTTGCATCTTTTCATAAATCCTGCTTTAATTGCCAAAGTGTCTCAGAGGCAAACCGCTGCAATGTGATGCAATTATTACGGCGCCTCTTCACTTTTAACATCCGCATTTGCCACTGAGTTTATTATACACATTACAGAGACGGCACATTTAATAAAGTACAGCGTCTGCTAATGGTTATAAAGAACCTTTTATTACAGGCCAAACGGGCCGAATGTAAATCTTGTTGTTTAGTTTAATGGCGTCCTGTAACAAAACAAATCCCGCAGACAGGAGACGGCGTGGCTGCTTCAGCTCGACAGCGGTGTCCTCTTGAACAGATGCGTTCCTGTCCGTGCCAAAAAAATGATCATCTCCTTTTTTGTTTGCTTTGTTTTTTTTCTGATTTTTTGTTTTGCAAATGGAAACGACGCGGTCGACGACAAGGCGAACCTGGCGCCGGTTCTGCGGGTCAGGCGGGCGTTAGCGCTGGAAACCGCCTGAGGGAAATGGGCTCAAACTCAGGGGAGCGAAGCTTCCTGGCCGAGACGGGGCAGCAGGGGACGCAGCGGTTAGAGCCGCAGGCTGGAGGTCCTTGTTTGAATCCCACCTCCTGCTGGTCAAGGTATGAACTCTGATAGAGTAAAAATGACCCTGCTGTAAAAACGGTGCACCAGAGTGCAAACCCCCACGCCGCATGTCGGCTGGGAGAAAGACGCCGCGGAAAAATGACGACATTTACTGAAGGTTTGTGTGGGTATTAACCGTCCTCCTTCTGTCTGCTTGAGGAGCCAGCCAACAGTGACTGCGTTTGGCCACCGGTGGCCATCCCTCGCTTCAGGTTGAGGTCCAGGTCCCCGAGCGGTGGCTCACCTGCCTGAGACTCAAACCTGACCCCTTCACACCTCTCATCCAGCTGCTCGAGGTCAGACCATCGAGCCAGAAGCTGCTGTGCAACCAAACCCCGTCGCTGTCCCTGAAATATTTCACCTGGCATTCAACCGGTTCCCTTTTCATCGCCGGGAAATGAATTTCCTCATCTCGCGAGGTATTTTAAAGGACCTCGTCTTGAGGAACGCGCGCTTCGCGACGCGGAAAGGAAAGCCCCCGGTTTTTGGCACGCCTGAAGCGGCCGCGCTTCTGAATTCGCAATGTGCCAAAAATATTTGCTTTGACCAACCTCACCCAAATCCGTTTACTTCTGGGGGAGAATTTAACTGAATGCAGAGCGGAGTAAACAATGGGAGACCATGCTGCGATTTCACTGAGGAATGCTGGGTAGTCATTGTAGTGCTCCTCAGCGGCATTCATGCCGAATAAAAGAGCCGCGTCTCAATAGCTGTCAGTCACCGGCGCCTAAGAGGGATGTTTTGATGCTCGAGTGTTCTGAAATACACTGGGAAAAACGGGGTTATATTCACAAACACGGCCGGGAATAATGCCGGGAAGGAAAATTACACCCGAATGCGTGAGGCGCTTTGTAGTTCCACACCTCATTTTGGGGGAATTAGAAGGATGCCGAGCGCCGTACGTGTGCGGGATGACAGGCCTGTCTCTCGGCGCGTTGAAGACTGTCATTAATCTAAATTAAAGTCATCAGAGGCCGTCGATCCGCACAATCGGCGGCCGATTCCTTCCGCGGAATCGTACGACCGCAGAGAGAAATTCCATTACCGAGTCTTTTTGGAAGACGCTCGATTAACATTCATAGACGTCCCTTTCCGCTCTTATTCCTGCTGCTGCGACACCAAAGTCGTATTCGCAGTTATAATGCGAACGAATAACATTACGACCGTCTTATTCTCCCTGCTCCCGGCCTGCGGCGTCCGCACCGTTACATAATCCTGACCTGCTAGATGAACCGCTTGGCCGCCTTCCCTTCTGCATCCGAATCCCCCGGCGAGATGTTCCTCACACCCTCCTGCCGTCCTGCCAAGCGCTGGGTCGACGTCCTTTCTTCTCCTCTCCTCTCCTTCCTTATTCCTCTTCATCTCTTTACCTCTCTTTACACGCTACGTCGTGCCGATCGGCTCCGCGCTTCGCAGACTCGAAATCTTTATTCCACTCACGTCGCTCTTGAAAGCTTTTCATGAAATTTCTATACGGGGCAATTTATGTCCACCTCGATTCATCGTTTTCGGGCAAAACGTATAGATCGGTGCCCCAAGGCCTGTTTCTGTGGTCCCGTTTTTTTATTCTTCATGTATTTCCCTTTCCTCACCTGTTCATCCGCTACGTAAAACTCACAGCTGGCTGTCCAGTACTTGCATTCAAAAGAGCAGCTTTTTTCCTCATCTGCAGTATTAACAGCAACCAAAGTAATGTTTACAGGGCAGAAAAACCGGCAAACGGCGGCGCTACGGTGTATTTCAAGCGCAGTTCGAGTGAATACCCACGGCCCCGTGTTTGCGGGAAATGTTTCGTTGCTGCTGGTGAAAGAAACCGCCGCAGGAACAAGTTTGGCCCCGGAAAGCGTCGCGAGGAGCCACAGCCGGCGAGTTTGATCCCGTCGATTCCTCTCAGATCGCCAGCTTAGCGCAAAAGGAATTAGTTTTTTGGTGGGTTTAAAGAATGATTTGCATAGCATTTGAGCTCAAATCGGATTAAAAAGAAACCTTCTGTATGTACCGGGCGTCGTGCTGCTTTGGGGCGTTAGGGCTGGTTAAGGGGACGCTGATCGGAAAGCTGGTTCGATGAACTGCGGCCAGACATGAGGCGACGGTTGTTTTAATGCCCCCGATGAATTGCGGCAACGGCAGGCGCTCCGTACAAAGACCCCGTGCAACTTTTCGCCTGTATTTGCGCACGTGCCTGTGTGTTGTCACTCACCCGGATCCTCAAGGCCGTTTCCCTCCCGGCGCACAAAAGGGGGACGCGATGCGTCTACATAATGAAACTTTAGCGTGGGAATGAAAATGTCACGTTTTCGCCGCGGTCACGGCCATGAAAATAAATAGCCACAGACTGCAAGGCTTCGGAACATCTGAAAGCCCAGAGCTGGGCGCTCTCCTCCGGAGGACGAGCAAACGCTGTGGCCGAAACGTGCCGGACGGAGCCGTTATTCCTCACCCTAAAAACCCTTCTGACCACGGCACAGCGTTCGGCGTCGCCACGAAGAACAGGACCACGGCCCTGCGCTCCAACGTCCCGAGCGGCTCTCGGATCATTCAAGCCCTCACCGCTGATCACGGCGTTTACCCCAAACTGATGCGGTAAACCGGGGTAGAACCCGAACTCCGTGCTCCGCCTGCTAACATGCATTTAATTTTGCCACTAAAGAAGACAGCACCAGTTCAGGTTGAGGACACGTCCCACGACAGGCGATCACGCTGAGATCAGCGGTTTCAAATGGTCCCATTAATTATGCACTTGCTTGTTTTGCATCTGTCCTGACACTCGCGTCGTGTGAATACCTGTGAAAAAACGGCGTTCCTGCGGGATAAACTCACGAATGTGGACAGTACCGTCCCCCTCATATCCAACCCGTTCGATTACATCATGTCCCCAGGTGCCACCGTCTGTCTCCGAGCGTTTCCCTTCTGTAAAGCGCTGCCAGTATTGATTTACCGCGGCGATGCTGTCCTTACATTCACTTATTAAACCCACAGTACCGCTGGGCGGTCGCCATGACGCCCGCAGCGTCCGCTTCGCAAATGCACCCTATCGACGGTCTTTTGTCCTCCCTCTTGCCCGCTAGTCTCCGCGAGACGGGCCCGGAAGGTGGCGGTTGAAGCCTGTCTGGACTGGACACGCACGGATCAGCGGTGATCTCCCAAACACGCCTCAGGTCGCGGGTCGAAGCAGTCGGCGGAACGCGGTGAATAATTGCGATGGTGCCGATTTCAGTTTGCTCATCTCAAGTCATGTTCTGCGCTCAACTTCCGACAACGTGAGCATTTCACGTTACACACAGACACGGTCTGTTTGTCTGGTGCCACCACGTTGCCGGTTCACATCCCCATAGAGGTGAGATTCAAACAACAGATACCACAGCAGATGGTGTTGGACTCATTTATGTATCTGCCAGGAGATCGGCAGGGTGGGTTTGGGAGGGACTCAGCAGCTCTGAGGGACCCAGGCAGCTCAGAGGATTAGGATCAAAAGTTAGAACCTGCACGTTGCTGATTTTGGACCTGTAGCAGCCAGCGGTGCAGAAGCACAGCGATGTTGCTGGGATGTAGGGAGCGTTGGGGGGATCGGTCAGATTCTTTGACCACAAAGTGAATTAATTTAAACGGGGACCGGCACGCGCTGCGATGGCCTGCGACCATTTGCTTTTTTAAATCAAAGGTGTTTTACATGTTTCATCCTGGCTCCAGCGGGGACTTTAAAGTCGGCGGACGACGAGGCACTTTCTTTTTTTAGTGCCGTGTGTCACCTGCTGTTATCATTAAAGTCACCGCATTAATAAGTTATCAGAGACCACGTCTGGGTGACGTTAAGTGTTCCATTTTGTTTGTTTGCTTGCTTGCGTCACGGGCGATATGGGCCAGGTCCCTCGTCCCGGAGAGCAGAGCCGACTCTCGCGCAGGAACCGAGAAGAGCGGCTTGGTGAATCGGCACGTCGGACCCCCCGCTCTTGCGCGTTAGCCCCCGGTGCCATTCGGAGGCCACCGGGACGGCGGCCTGGGCCCGGCTTCCCGCCCCGCGAGCCAGGTGCCCGTCACAGTGCCGAGTTTCAGTCACCCGTCATCCTGCCGTGAAGGAACCTGTGGTCTGTAGGTTGCGGTAACAGCCGGAGCGGCGTGAATAAATGATGGCGGCGAGATCACGCGCTTTACTCTGACTGTCGGTGTCAGCTCGTTCACCGGGGCTGTCAGTTAACACTCGGGCGCCGATCCAGCCTGCAGAGAGAGAGACGGGCTCCTTTTGTGCCTCCTGCACAGAGGCAGCGTGGCGCTGCTCCCCGTAATGAGCCTCTTTACATAAATATTTATATATAAGAAATTTTTTGTTCTCTCAAAAAGGAAGGAAGATGGTGAAACAGTCGTGGCAGGCGGTGGGGGCGGCAGTGAAATAAGGTCAAAGCTTCATTATGTAACTGTGGGCTGAGCTTAAAATAACACCGAGGTGCTGCTCCGGAGCAGCGTATCGATTGCAGGGCCCGTGCGTTGCGCTGCAGCGCCGTAAGAATAGCCGACAAGAGCCGGAGCGTGAATCCGTGCCTGAGCCCATTTATATCTCTCTGTTAAGCTATTAATGGCCCTTTTTGCACGGTGCCGCCGGGCAGCGCGTCAGAGGTGTGCCGACCGACGCCTAGGCTCAGAGCGGGATGCGGGAGTCACCCACGACAGCGGCTCTAAGAATAAAGTCCTCCCACACGGCAGAGCGCGCACCCGCCGCAACGGCGACAGCATTCGGTGCGCAACCCTGTTTAATTTGCGCGACACCCCCCTGTTAATTCACTCTTCTGCGTTTCGCGTCGTCGTCACTCAGCGGCGCAGCAGTTTTGCAGCGTTTTGGAGGCAGACATCAGCGAGCGCCAGTCTCCGGGCAACGCGTGGCGCCACGTTCTGCGATAACGTTCGGCATCCCGGGAGAAATCGGGTCCGAGCGGAGGCCCCGCGCTCGCGCGCCCGCCGGGGAGCGGCTCGACGCGAGCGTTTGCGGTCACGCGTGATGGCCCGCACGTGCACGGAACGGCTGGTGAGCAGGTCTGCGTGATCCTGCGGAGGGCCTCCTGACAGCTCGAGCGGGGTAACACATGGAACACGTCCTTGCAATATATTTAGATGAAAACCATCTCTGCCTGCGAGCCTGCTTGTTGAGTCACACACTTGAGCGTATAATTGATCCTATTCATCTGTCAGCGAATGTTTTGTTCTCAGATGAGTAATAAATTACAGGGGATCCGCTGCTATTGACAGACCAAAGCTAATTATCAATAGGCTACTTGAGATGCTGGAGGAGGACGGTCCTCAATGGGCCCGATGACGCCGCCGCGTCCCGTGTGGGCGAGCGTGTCCATTCACAGGTGCCGCGGCGTCACCTCCGAGGACCGTGGTTTGTTCTCCCTTTGGCCGGAGAAATTTTCTGCAGGTGTCATCGGCTCTCAGATGTATGCAAATGGACACAGACTGGCACCGGTTTACGTTTTGGGTCCAAAAAAATGACCAACTGCGGGAGTTCCAGGGCGCTGTGAGGTCCTCAGACAGCAGCACCCGTTCCAGCCAGCAGAGGTCCTCACTTCAGTCTTTAAAAGAGAGGCGGCCACCTGGAAAGTTGCGGAATCTCGACCGGCGCGTGTCGTAGTCCCTCCCTGCCGGCCTGCCAGAGTTTGCTCTGCCCCGTGTTTCCCCGTCCTCAGCCCGGCTCTTCCCTGTTCCTGCCACTTCTCCCACTTCCTCCTTCCCCCTGTCGCCGAGTTCCTCCCAGCAGTGCGGCCGAACCCCCGTGGACCTTCGCAGCTCCTGCTCCGCTGCACCTGTAAAAAAAATCTGCCCCCGAATCCACTGTCACCTTTGTCGCTGCCATCCTGATGGCTCGAAGCCTTATTTTTGTCTTTGGACTGTGCTTTTAAACAAGGCTTTGCTCCGCTTTGTGTGAATATGGCATAAACGTGGTTTTGCGCGAAACAGAACAAAAATCCGGAAGCTGTAATTACATTTCCATTAAAACGATTTCACTCGTGTTTGTCCAAACAGGGGGAGTGCGTGCAGCGACGCGGGCCGCGGAACGTCGTGGAAGAAATGTCAATTCCGAGGAAGGATTTGTAAGGCGCTTGACGTGAGCTGGACCTGCGCTCGACCGGCTGGTGTCGACGGGCAGCAAATGAACACCGGCTGCTTCTTGTGAGGTGATGTCAGGCAGCTGGTTGAAGATCAGAACAGGGACAGTGACAGGACTTGCGGAGGAGGGGATGTTTTTGCTGCTCTCGCTCCTGCTTTAAATGACCCCGGTCTCCAGGTTTGGGCTGCACTTATATTTTGTTCTAGTTCTTCTTTTTATTGGCATCATCATCCATTATTTGTTTTACTCCTTTCTTCAAGGCAGCTTGCGGTGTGCTGAGGAAGTGACCCCAGTGGCTGACTTTAGTTTAACACACCGGGCCAAAAAAAGCAGTAAATGTACAGTAAATTATATGAGCCATCAGTGAATGGTTCAGTACTGGGAACTTTTATGGCGTGAGAATACAAGCGTTTGCTGGAAAGTTCAGTCTGGCTGTGTGACACGGAGTGAGAGGGAAAGCGTTCAGCACCAGGGACAGCGCTGTCCGATCCCAACGCACACCGGCGTCCCCCTTAACCCCGATGGATCGGGGTGTCGGATGTTGCGTCCTGACCTGTCCTGAAGGGCAGCGCACCTCCTCAACTGTTTATCTGAACTACAGCGTGAGGTTTTGTGCACTAAGCTGCTCGGGTCGTTTTTTACTGTGTTAAATTAGGGTAAACGCCTCGATCCGGGCAAGATGGAAATGTGATAAAAGGTTGTTTTTTTAACCTTGCGCCACTTTGCTGCCCACGAAGCTGTGTCCACGATGCTCTCGGTCCCCTTCAGGAGCTGCTGGACAAACCGCTGGAGCCTCGGAGATGTTTAGCAGTTTAACCACCAGGTCAAGGCGGCGGGTCCAGCAGTCGGTGGATCGGCTCAGATTTCATCCTTCGTTTTAGCCCAGTTGTTAAGCCAGAGACAGCTTCTCCCATTGTTTACTAGGGTGAGGACAGGAGACGTTGGACAACCTGACAGATGCGTGTAGCGTGCAGGCTTTTATCACAGGAGAGTGAACAAGTTCTGACTGCTGAGTGGAACGTTTTCCAGCGCTAACCTACAGACGTAAATATCCGTGACGGACGGCTGTGCTGGGTCAGTGGTGTGCGAGTGATGCTGACCCGTTGCTGCAGGGGTTCTGATGGTGTCAGGCCTGAACGCGGTGCTGAATGCGTCACATTGTGACAACAGTCCAGTGCTACAACCACACAGGCGGGGAACAAGTGGCACTTAAATTCCAGTCCTCCTTCCTTCTTTCCACCACTTAACCGTAGCGGCGGGCGCCACCAACTCCAACACGCCGTCAGGTGGAAAATCTTTTGCAAACCTCCGTTTGTAGTTTTGTTTACAGTTTCCGAACTCCAAGCCCATTTCGGCGATACCTCTAAATCAATATGGCTGTTTATAAACGTGCTGGATGCCACGTGATGTGGTAGAAATCAACCCCAAACATCTGCTGCTTCTACCCGATCCATTTGTCATCAGCAAAAGACACGAGGGTGTCGGCACGGCGACGGCGGGCCTCCGCCGGTGAAACGTCCACGTTTACAACAGCGCCTCCTCTCCTCCGTCACGACTCGGGGTCTGAATCGCTCTCACTCTCCACGGTTCGGCGCGTTAAACACCTCCCGGCAGCTGGGCTGCGTGGCCACGGTCAATCCAGGCGAAACTGTAGAATGAAGCTTTTTATTATTATCATCGGACTCCGGTCTCTGCAGCTACTCAGTGTTGGGTTTAAAACGTGAACCTACTGACAATGATTTACCCATTTGTAGAGCAGGGTCATTTTTACTACATCCACTCCTGGCTTTTCCAGCGCGATGGGAGATTTTATCCGAGCTCCTTTCGTCGCGAGGTGGGAGCACTAACCTCCTGCTCCGCATCGTGAGATCAACGGCATGACAGTAACTGCGGTGAAAACACAAGCGTGGAAGGAAACGAGAAGCACAGATGTTGTGAGGCGATGTGGAGTTTTGACCAAGAGGTTTTGGACACACGCTGCTCGTCGCGTTGCCGTTGTCGTGGCGATGCCGTGTCACCTCTCGCGGCGGCAGCGGCGGGTGATGAGCAGCCACCAGTTTGCGCCGGTCGTCCCTGAAGTGCTTCGCCCAACAACAGCCTGGCGCAGGGATGTCCTGCTCAGAGGCGGCCGGGAGAAGCGAGCGGCGTCTGCGAGAGGCGCCAGAGAGAGGAATTAGAAACGCCAAATGAACAGGCAAATTTCGAATAAAGAGCTTGGCAGAGAAAATGACAGGCGGGTCCCGCGGGGGCTCCTCCGCGAGTGACGCACGAGGAGACGATGGTGTCAGGCGGCTCCTCCAACGGCGCGGCCCGCAGCTCTCGACTAAGTAGCTCGACAAAGAGGAGCTGAAAGTGAGCCAGGGAGACAGAGCTGGGTGTGTCCAGTCAATCCCTCATTCCAGCGCTAATCCCCACAAAGCCAGCGTGTTATTCACTTTGCGTGGGAGAAACACTGCTCCTGAATAGACCCGCTTCTCCGGAGGCGTTCTGCTGCTGATAAGCGCGCGTGAAGCTGAGTTCCAGGTCCTCGCGTGTGACCCGTGACGCCATTTCGCGCCACGTTCGGGAACCGAGACGTCCGGCAGGTCCCAAAATCAGCGGGAGGCTGGGGAGGGCTGTGGGGGGGCAGTTGCGTAACTGTCAGTTGTGTTAAGCTTTGCCCGTAAACCTTTTTGACCGAGATTCCATCCAACAAACATTAGATGCGACGCTGTCCACAGGCGGGTTTCCACACGAGTCAAAACCGCGGCTGGCCTGGATGCAAATTCTCCGGCTCCTTTGACTGCACGACACGGGGCTGGACGCAGGATTCCGCGCTGATCTCCATCACCTTTGACACTTTAATTGGTTACTGGCGAGGAAAAAAGATGGAGTGTTTTTATTTTCTCTTCTTCTCTTCGTCCTGCTTGATCCGGGAAGAGGAAGACGCCGGCGGGGCAGCAGGGAAATGCTGTTATTTGGTATCGTGGCGCCTGGCGATATCTTCTGGGCTGAAACTAATTGGTGCAAGATTAACTTTGCAGCAAGATAATGACCCCCAGTGCCACTTGGGTCCGCGATTCGGCGACACGCGGGGGACGGATTTCACGGCGAACTGGAAGCGTTGACTCGCTCCTCTTGGTCTCTGAAAGAAGACGGTCAGAGATGAAAAATAATACGGCTAGGTGCTGGGATATAGGTGGGGACACACCACGCCGACCGAGACCGGTAGTGGGGGACGCACACGAAATCTCTTGTACTGCCTCACCACGACCGTCTGGCGTGGTGCCGCCATCTGCTCGGCCACATGGGGAGCGGATGGCTGTGGCTGCTTTTTTGTTGCCGAAGAGGGATTTCAGAAGGAATTCATCGTGGCCCAAGATATTTACTATGCTCTGCTAGTTTACAATAATCTTTTCCCTGAAGGTACAATCACTTCTTCCGCAGACAATGAGCCCCTGTGTGGACATGATCCTATTTTGAAATGAAAAGTGGGAGAGGAACAAAGTCCTTTGCCAAACCGTGAAGGAAGTGATGCACAAGAAAATACGAAATTGCTTTGAAGCCGTGGCGCTTGGTGGGTGTTTTTCCACACTTGTGAATGGAACAAACAAGGACTCATTGCAGCCCGAACACAAAGGCCTGAACGTGTGGGGAGGAAGGGGTGGATGGCGTGGACGGAAAGGACCGCACGAGGAAGGAGGTGTGGACGATGTGGACAATGTTGGAGGAGAGGACCACACCAGGAAGGAGGACATGAGCATGTGCTGCATTTCTCACATCCATGGGGGCAAGAACAGCTGCGATTCTCTTTGGACGCAAAAAATGACCCGATGGGCTTTTGACAAAAAATGTTGTTTGGTGCCACTGTTTGCTCAGAAGGCAAGAATTTGGAAGGGGTATAAACCCAGCTTTCTGGGACCGGGCAGGGGTGTTGGCACAGAGACGCCAGGCTGGCAGCGCTGAACCGCACGCTGAGCAACAGCCAGCCATGAAGTCCAGGTGCCAGGAGAGTGAACCTGAACCCCTTTGATTCACGAGACCAGTAGGGAGTCGGAGTCTCCACCCCTCGCTGAGTTTGCTTTTTCCACTCTGGTTCTGCAGGGCGACTGCAGTTGTGAACCATTCCGATCTTCCTCAGAACTCTGACCATACAGCAACTTCATAAAGGCAAACTGTTCAGTCAGGCCACATTACGAGGGGAAGCGTCCACATTTCCCCGAGGTAGCAGCAAGACAAAGTGTACCCGAGAACTACCTGAGCACTAAAGTCTTGGAAGGTAGAATCGTGGTAAAGTGTAGTAGGGACATGACGCAGATTTACGTCCACTTAATTTCCAAGTTCTGACCAAGGAAACCTGGCGGTGTGGACATCTCAACACTCCCAGACGCCGATCGACTGAGGCTGAGTCGCGGCACGGGTTGCTGGGATGACGGTGCAGCAACTCCTACCATCCAAAGACAGAACCGTTTTTAACCCGATTTCCTCATTTTTAATCGCATGTCTATACAGACGGCGTTTTTGCACTAACGCGATTTCGTCTGTATTTTGTAAAAAACCTGTGTTTTCTCCAGCAAACCAGCGGGTTTTTACCCTCCAGCCTGATGGGCGGCAACTCGTGTCTGATGTTCCTCAGCGCCGGTGATCAGCGGCAGGTTTTTATGAAGTTTATTAGTTATCGCCGAGGGAGAAAAACGCAGAGTGCAGGAAGCCAACTGGATCCTCCGGGATCACGAGTATTCTCAGGCATCCAGAGAACACAGGGATTTGTTCCTCTGTCAAACTCTTCACAGCCCAGAGAGCAGAAGGCAAATCCTGAAGAGAACGGCTGATGCAAACCGAAACAGTAAAGCAGCTGCGAAATTGGAAAGAAGAAGCGTTTTGACGTGGCGCTGATGCCGGGAAGAGGCGTTAAACTAGGCAGCAGCAGGCAAGCGTGCAGGACGGGGCAAAGGCTCGCGTTCCACCCGCGCGGCCGAGCGACAGGAGCTCAGACGATCCGGCGGCCTAAACAAGTCGCTCTACCGATCGCATCCATTCTTATCGTTCCAGCTTGGCGCGGTAATGGCTCTGAATTGGTGCAATTTGAGCAATTTTGGTTTAGGCTGAAAACACCCTCCTGCTCTGCCTTGTGCTCTGGGAATAAAGGAGACAAGTGAACGTTCTTCTCCGTGTGAATACAGACGGGGAATTAACTTCAAATTGTCTTCCAACTTTTCACGGCGCGGCGGGCGGGAGGCGTGCCGAGTTGACAGGAGGAGCTCGGAGTGACGCCGAGGAGGGACCCTGGACTGTAAGGCTGATGTTGACCAGCATCTCCAAAGCAAACAGCCGTGGACAGGGAGTTTCACCTCTCGTTCCTCGGCAGCAGAATGACAGCGAGCGGGAACTTTCTCCCGTCCTCTCGGGTCCTGGACTGCCATCTACAAGGCTGTCGCTCGCAACGTCCTGCGGCCTACAGCGCAGACCGTCGAATAACCCAGCACACCGCGGTACATCCTCGCGCCGTATCTGCGCACCCTGCGTGGCGACGTCCTCCTTCTCCTGCCTCTTACTGCAAACGGGCTCCGGTTTGAGGGAATCCACTTCGGGCCTCCTTTCCACGCCCGCGTCACCTCGGCTCAGGCGGAGGGGGAGGCCCAGGGTGAACTTACAGGCCTCCCGTGACCCGCGATCGATACGCAGCCACTCTCGGCGTCTTTTACTTCATTAATTCCTAATGACGAAAACAAAACGGAGTTACAACGACCATCGAACAACATTACGGGTCTTTAAGGTGCAAATCGGCACGTGGATCCGCACGTTCGCCGTGCACAAGACGCACGCGTTCAAACTCCACACGCGTTTGCACGGCCCTTTGGGGGTTTCCGGCGTAAAATGACGGGAACCTCGAAGTCCTCCTGTGCGGCATCTGCAGGAGCCGCCTGTTCTTCTGAGCGTTAAACAAAGCGGCGTTTCGGTTTAGGCCAGACGCCGCAGCGACGGAGCGCTTGGACTCGAGCCGCAGCGCTGCCGCCTATTTGCTGCCCTCAAGTACCGCGGCGATTCGCTTTGCTTCTAAGCGAATCAGGACCTGCGGCTAATTGTACATTACAAGGGAAAGATGAATGTTTAAAATATGGCTGAATACGCAGCGCACCGCAAAGCAGAGTTTAACCAAATCACGCTCTTTGTAACTTTGTAATACCTGTTGAAGCTTCGCAACACTTCATTGATCTTTGTCAAATTACGGTTTTCCTGGGCCGTTCGGAGCGCCGGGCCACGCCGCGCTTTGTGTGTGAAAATGTGAGGATGCTACTCGGAATGTATTATTTATAGCTTGTCACAAAGTCCTTCACACAAGTTGGTTTATAATTAGATTTCCCTTGAAAATTCAAAAAGATTTGCTGTTTTTTTTTTTTTTTAAGAAAAGTCCTTTGATTCACACAGTCTTGCAGAGAACAGTTCTGGAAGTTTCTGTCACGCCTTGGTATTTATTTCAAATCAGCGCTGCTCCGAGTGCGTCTTATTCCCCTATACGAAATTGGTGTTGAAAAGATACAGCGAACGCTTGAGGAAAAAGCGGAATGAGACTCGCTGACCCGCTGCATCCGCGTCTCTTGTTTATTAGTTCTCTGTGTTTGCAGGGACCTCGCAGGTGTTTCATACCCAAGCGTGTTTTTTTGTTTAATAATTGTTAAAATTTTTTAATGCAGATGCGTAGAAGTGATCCCAGCTCCTGTCGCGCTGAGTCTGTCCCGTTCCGGGCCGAGATAAGACCCTAATCCGCAAGGCGGCCGCAGGGCGACTCGGCAGCGTCGAGCCTCGGCTCGCGCGTGCATCGACGCAGCCGGGACCTGGTGCCGGAAGCTCTCCGTCCACGTGGTCACGCGGTCGAAACTCACTCTGTCCCATTAATATTTGTCCATCGTGTCGAGGGGCTCCAAAGCGCGACTGTACTCCCCAGACCCGTCCGTCCCGGTGTCTTTCGTGCATTTATTTAATAGCTGTTTGTTATATATAAAACAGCTCCCCACGTCACACGTCTGATTTATCTCCCGTCCACCGTTCTTTGGCCGAGTTTCCTGCGCTCCAGCACCCCGCCGCCCCGGGCGCTGGCTTCTCCTCACGCTGGGCTGGTGCCGCGCCAACCCTCCCTCGCCGCTACCCCCAGGGCTTGGCCCGAGCGTGTCGGGCTGGAGTTCCTCGCGTCCCGCCGACCCCGTCGGCCCGTCGGACCGGGCACGAGCGGGGGGGGGGTTCGGCGGAGGACACCCCGCCACCTGACGTCTCGAGCGCCTCTTTAACTCCCGCTCGTCTTTCTCGCCGCGTCTTGGGCGATAAGATGTCTTAGTTAATAGAAGCTTCTGCCAGTTTGTCCCCGCGGACCCCGTCATGCAAATCTGACAAGTTTATTGTAGTTAATGAAAGGCACTTTTGGGAACCAGGCGCACGAGAAATTAGAAAAACGTATTTCTTTTGAGTGGTCTTGCCTGACAGCCCCGGTTTGTTTCGGTTAAAAAAAAAAAAAAAAACTTGCCCCCGCCTGTGTTCTCCACGCCTGAACGGAGTTCGCGCCCCGCTCGTGTGCGGCCGGAAGGAGAAAAACTCTAATTTAATAAAGCGTCACAATGCTGGGGTGATTAGCAAAGGAACCAGTACAGCACACCTGCTTTTGGGACTCGGGGTAATGGGATTTGGCGGAGTGGCAGAACCTGGGAATTCATCCATGTGACTGAATGTGTGGATTTGGACGGAGGTGCCGGGAGCGAGAGCCAGGACCCCACCAGAGTCCAGATGTGACCCACATACACGCGTGACGCAGCCGCCTACATACCGACCCAGAGCGGCTCTCGCGCCGTCGCGGACGTCTGCAGGTCGCGGCGAGGGCGAAATGGAAATTGGAGCTCGACTGTGCAGCCCGTCCCTTCGGAGACCCGTCAGAGAGTCAGGATAAGAACAACAAAGTGAACCCGAAATGCTCCTTCGTATTTGACAAATTAATTTTCTTATAAAGACGTTTATCCGCCTGCCACTGTTAATATGACCTGCGCTGATTTTCATTTGCGCCGATTAGGCCGGTTTACCTTGCGGAAACGGCAGGAGGAAAACGTGGTGATGAAACCGTGTTTATATGTGGCTCAACGTTGACATTGTTTTAATTTCAATTAGTCTGGGGAGAAGAACAAATGTTTACATTTAGGGGGTTTTAAGGAACATAAAAACAAGGCAGTAGTGTGTAGGGAGGCTGCTAAGAGGGGGGGGAAGCAGCTGTTCTTCTCAGGGATGTGAACCAAACCGCCACTGCCTTGCTAACAGAGAAACACCCCGCAGGGGGTGACACCGACGTCCCTCCCCAGCCCGGCGTCGGACACCGCCTGCCAGTCCTTCGCTCAGACCCCCTGTCCAGTTCCCGTGGTTTGAACGGCAACATCTGACAGGCAGAGAAGGAGACCGGAGAGCAGAAACAGGGAAAACACTTGTTATCCGAGTCTGAGGGCAACTTTAATAAAGCGCAGCTGGGTTTCGGAAGCAGGTGCTCAGTTTGTGCTCATTTTCCCTCGCTGCTCACCCGACACCTTCTCTGCACTCCAAAATGCCTCAGTAGGCCTCTGACGTACTCCGAGGGTAGCGGGGTCTAACCCCGTGGCGCTCAGCCGGGCCCCGCTGCATGCTGTGAGCTGCTCGGTTCTCAGCTCTTGGTCACGTTGTTCAGGTAGATACCTGGGTAGTAAGTCCGTCCACCCGCCGTTTCCGCTGTCGGCAGCTGTGGCACCGCGGTCCAAACCGGCGAGCTACCGTGACGCCGCCGCCCGGGTATGAATGGGCTGACCCGGGATGGGACCCGTGACGTTTGCGATTTTGGCCAAAGCGAAGGAGCTCACGGTTGTTTATGAAATAAAGACACGCAGGTTACGAGTTTGCAGCCCGGGTCCTGTAAAGCACACGGACACCCTGCTGACAGACGCCTAAATAACTGCGAGCAGCTGAAACAGGTAGGTGGTTTGCTGAACAAATTAAAAGTAATGCTTTAGCAGTGATTTACGCGTAACTTAGTCAGGGGTTGTCATTGGTCAACGCTGTCAATGTCAAAGGAGCTGGAAAGTACATAGTTTTGTTTAAATAACCAAAGGAAAATTGGCACTTATGTGTCCCGGAGGCAAAATGTCTGACAGAAGCTGTCGCACAGCACAGAAAACACGTAGTGAACGTCAGATGCCGCGTAATCGGCTAAAACGCGGTTGTGCGCGACGAGAAGCTCGACGTGGCGGAAAAGGGTGCATATCTGCGGTATTTTTGTTGCGCGGGGCCGCACCGTATGGCCGTATAAAAGCGCTCGGTTCACGTTGTAAAGGTTAAATGAGAATCCACCGGCGACCCTCATATTTCCCAGTCCGGCCGCAGTCAGACGTCCCCCCGCTGGCGGCTCTAATTAAATCTATTAATAAAAATGAATCGGCGATTCCTCTTACAAGACGGTTTGAGGGAGAATAACGCTGACATAAGTGCAGTTCATTATTACACCTTTAAATACATTTGAAAGGCATAAATGAGCAAGACAACAGAGGGTGTTTTGTGGACTGATCCCAGCAGGACTCTGGAGAAGGTTCCCCGCACAGCACCGCACGTGTAAAGACGAACATTCCGACACGGCCAGGACCGCGTTTTACCACGCTGCTGTGTTAAACACGCTGATTTACCCAGCAGGCCTTCCGACTGCTTTAGAGGGGGTGTCGTAATGGGCAGAAAAGCAGGACCACCCCCCCCAACGCTGTCCCAGGATTCCCAGCAGGCCGAGAGACGCTCAGAAATATAAGAAGACAGCAAATGAAATAAACAACAAAATGAATGAAAAAGCAGTAGCATTAGGGCAGCTTTTGAGTTGTTTCGACTATTAACCTTTGCGTGATAAAAACCATCGAAACCCGTCATTTCGACCGCGGTGCTCAGACGTGTCCTGAGAGCGGTTACCATAACACTTACTTTAACGCGCTCGTTCTCATTCTGTTTAATAGTTTTTACGCACTACGGTTGTTCCGTGGTGTAATTACATTATTTCCCCGGTAAACTTGTTCCGTGCCGACGTGACGGCCGGCAGCGAACCGCGTGGCGGCGGCAGCAGAGTTTGGGGAAAATGACGGCGGTTTGGCGGCGTGACGGCGAACAGCCTGCGCTACACAGCAAGGAGTCGTCGTCTTCCACGGCAGAAGAACGTTATTTTACAAAACCACCCGGAATGTATTTTTTCAACTAAAGCCCTTTATCCGTCTCTCTTTCATAGAGTAAACGCCTCAGCCGCCAGAAACAGGCTCCTTTGCGGGGAAAGAAGGGCTCTTTACGCCGAGGCCGTAGACGCGTTTCGCACGAACGCGACGTCGCGCCGAACAGGTATCTCCTTTTCCCCGGGAGCTTTCCAGAAGAAACTGACGCACGCAGCTTGAGTCGAGTATGAATCTTCCCCGTCAGATCATCAGCAATTGTTTCAGCCGTCTGAAGGTGACTTTGCAAAACGCTGGAGGGTTTTTTTGTTCTGCAGCGTAGCCTCCATTAAAGCGATCAATGGAACCGAATCGATGAGGCTCGATCACAATTTTTCTCCGCCCGGAATCACATTCTTTGTGTTCACCGAGTTACCGTATGGCGATTCCGTCCTTTTAAAATGGCTCCTCATTTGCCTACCCGCCCCCCCCCCCCCCCGGATCACAATAGACATGCATTGACACATAGTGTCAAGCACCACCAAAACTGTCCCCCTCAACAGTTACAATTTCACCTGTCAACATCTCCGACTTTATTAGGACTGCTGATACTTGCCTACCAGTTACGAGGGAAAAAAGGGTGTGGATGGGATGGAGACGAGTTCAGCGCTGCCCACACAGTAGCTCATGTGTTGAAGCGTGACGGCGGCAGGATCCCCTGGACGGCGCACATCCGTTTGTTTGCAAATGTAATGTCTTAACCGCCGCACCGCCTACTGTTCTTATTGACCCCATTGCCCCAGGTGGGACTGTGGAGGTACCTGGGACTCCCTGGGTGGTACCAAGGTGCCACTTGCTGACTTTGCATCCGTGACACAGAAGAACGTCTATAATTAGACTATTCATATGCAAATCGTCCCTTTTGATTTTCAATGACTGCACCTCCGTGTCCAATTATTTTGTTTATGGACATGAGTGTGTGTGTGTGTGTGTGTGTGTGTGTGTGTGTGTATCGGGGGGGAGTTTTCAGCTTTTTGAAAAGGTCAAAGGATAGCTGTGCGACTAATGAACATTTCCGGGGTTCACCTCAGAACAGGTTTCCTTGTAAAGCCAGACAAAACATGGCAGACTATTGAGAAGCCCACCTCCCCCTCCCCAGTCCTGCTCCAGCTGCAATCCGGTTGCCTCACACACACACACACACACACACCCTCCCTCCCTCTGCTCTCCTCATACCTGGAGAACGCCTGTGATCCTCAAAGGGTTTTACAGTTTGCTGACGGTGTGTGTGTGGGTGAGGGGTGGAGAGAGGCAGCCGAGAAGATGAAGAGAGTTACCATCACCTTTCCATCCTGTTAGGGACTCGTGTTAAAAATAAATCTGCTCTCGGCTCAGTATGAGCGTGACTGCTTTATCTGGGAATACATACGATGTATATATAGATATATGTTTCACTCAGAATATACATGTATTATCTGAGCAAAACAGTTATACTTACTTTTATATATATATATATATAGATACACATATACACAGATGTGTGTATTTATATAAAACTCTTCTATTCTGTCCATAAAAGTCAAAATTATTCCAACCGTTTAGTACTTTGAAACAAATAAAAACTGTCCTTTGCAGGTTTGACTACTTCGTCCCGCATCGTCTCACGGTGTTAAATTCGGTTAAATCGTTTGATACGAGTGCCGAGCGCAGCGAATGTGTCCCCAAAGAGCTGCTGCCATCATTGTTCGGGATTTGACCAAAGCGTGGACGTACCCCGGCATTTATGTGTCTTCAGTAGAAAAAAGGACCGGGGGGGGGGGGGTTCCCATGGGAACGAGAGACTTTGCCGTGATTGGCTGCGGAGGCCGTGCGATGGAACGTGGGGACGGCGCGAGGGCCGGTATCTGGCGCTCGGTACCCGAGTGGCCGCGGGACACGTCTTCACCAGCTCGCCTCACCTTGCGGTGCATCGTGTTTTTTTTTTTTTAGCTGATTTTCTCAGCAAAGTCAAACATCTTCTCTCTCCCCACCACTTCCTCGCTACCTCCTTTGTTTCAAGGGGCCCAACTTTCAAAGCAGCGGAAAGGAACAAAGCAGCGGGCTTGTGTGGGTGTGCCAGATGAAGATCATATGAAGACTGACAGTGTCATAAAGGACAACATTTTGTGTTCTGTTCCTAAACAGTAAACAGCTCTGACTCTAAACCCTTAACTCCTCCATCGCTTTCAAAAGTCTTAAATCGGCCGTATCGGGTGCACCTGGCGCTCGGCCCCCTGTCCCGGACCTCGGCAAACGTGGCGGATGTTTGGTTTGCGTTTGCGTAATCCGGCCCTATCAGACGTCGGCCTGCGCTCAGCTTCTCCTTCGTACCGTCACTGGAACCTGGGCTCAGGTGCCAGCGGACTGCGGCAGGACACCTGTATGATGTGCTCACCTGGCCGTGTTTGGCCACCGCTCACCTTTTCTTTTGTAAGTTGGCGTTTATCTTTAAAATGTGGCCGAGGGGCTTCGTGGGAAAACAGGAACGCAGTGGTGCAAAAGAATGAAGTTCCGCTTTAAAAGTTGCCAACTCAGTTGGCGTTATTTTCACTGAGTACAGCTTTATTCTCCTAAGTCAACTTGCTAATGGAAATGTTTTCACATTTGTATGCGGCGAAACAAAAATATGTAGGGATATAACAGACCTGCGCGAAATCATGGCCGGTCCTCTTGTGTATTGTTGACAGGTAAATGCGGACTGACCCCGCCATTGTCAGCGAGGAGCTATTTTTCCTTCTGTTTCACTGCAGCACGGTCATCTATTCTGCGTTATTCGTACACGTCCCTCCGAGCGGCGGCCGCATCCGCGAGCCACTTCATTACCGCTCTTTCAATGGCCGTCCCCTCGTGGACGGAGTCGCGCGCCGTCCCGCTTTTGTCTCCCGTGCTTTTGTTTCGCTGGTTTGTGCGCCCGTCCTCGGTGACGCTCTCCTCCGCCGTCCCTGGCGCTCTCCCTCGACCGCTGTCTATAACTTGGCGAGGGATCGGATTTCAGGGAAGAAATTTAAAAAGGTCGGAAACTGACAAGCAGCCACAAACGCCGCTCGGCGTGTCGCTCGGCGTGTCGCTCGTGTGTCGAGCGTGTCGCCGCCCCTCCCACTCGCAAACACACAAATACATTAATTATGTTTTTATGACATACAATTAAATTTCTATTGAAAATGAATCAAGGCTGTGAAAAATGAAGCCTTTCGCGCGGCTCGCTTCGGCGGGATGTGTGTGTCTCATGAGTGATGCCTCTAATTACTTTAGCAGCCTGGAAGATGTATGGCTTTCCTGCCGCTCGCACTCCATCTTGCTCCCCCCTCCACGGGCGGCGGCTGGTTCGGATCCCCTCTCTCTGCTGCTGGGTTTCGCGTCCGACGCGGCCCGCCGGACGGTTCTGTCGATTAAGGTCGGTCCGCGTCGTGCGGCCGCAAACTCTCACCTCCCGCGGCACAGAAAGCGAGTCGTACGACCGGCTGTCGCTCTCGGTTAGCGAAGGACTCGGGTTCGACGTACGGCTCAAAGGTCTGGAAGCGGCAACCTGCGCCTTGGCCTGTTACCGTCATCCTGCCTTCCCGCGACAACGCTAATAAAAGTTGCCGGCGCACGCAGACGGCCGCTGCTCGGCGCCACCCCTGAGTCCATGTCGACTCCCGTTGGCTACGCAGAACCCTTCCAGAAGGTTCCGTCCTTCACTTCGGTGTCGGAAGAGCTGTGTCCTTCTGTCTGGCTGCCGCCCGTCCTCCTCTTCTTTTTCCTACAGCGTTTCCCACCATCGCCGACTTTTCTACAGAATCCAACCTTCACGCGACGTGTCCAAAGTCTGACCTCAGACCCATCACTGGTGTTAGATCTCCGGTTCGACTTGATTCGACATCCATCTGCGTGTTTTCCTAGCTCTCCACGGAGTTCTTAAAAGTCCCCTCCAAGCCCACAAAGTCCACCGTTTTCCCGCTCTGCTCCTCCAGCGTCCACATTTCACCCCCACACAGTGTTACAGACGTCAGCAGTTCTCCTCTTCTTCTCGCCGTGTTTAATATGCAGACGTGCCTCGCTTAGGACCCGCGTGTCCCTCAGCCGGAAGGGCTCCCGCGGAAGCCATCGGACAGTGACATTTTTGTCTCATAGCTCGGTGCCTCTTCTTTCCCAGAGGGATCTATTAAATTATGGTGCTCTGTCAAAAGGATCCAGGCAGTAGGTCTCGCCGACAGATTAGATGATCAATAGTGCGGGACAGTGCAGAGACGCACGCTCAGGTGTGCATTCTGCGCAGCTCCCGGCCACGACTCGCCGCCTCTCGCACCGAAAACATCGGCACTTACACCTTAAGTCTGGCAAAATACGTGAATGGAGAGACGGCGCTCGCCGAGGTCCTTCCGCCCTTTCGGGGGAGCTGTAGGGCCGCTGGTCGTGTGACACGCGGGGCGGGTCGTGCACGCGAATGACACTTGGCACAACTGTGAATGTCAATTAGCCGAGCGGTCGTGTCCGTCGTCCCCGGATCGGCACCCGAGTGTCATTTAAATCGCCAGTGGGCCTCAGTCCTCTATTCCCACATCGTTCCCGGAACAGGGAAACTATTTTTGCCCTTTAGTTGGGAAAACACAGCGGAGACGCACACATTCATCCAGCCTCCGAGCTCTGGGGCGCAGGTGGCCTGACTGTCAGAAGGACCCGGGTTCCGATCTGGGCTCCTGCTGCTGGGTCCCCGATCGAAATACGTTAAATTGATGCGGCGCAAAGTACCCAGCTGTACGAACGGGTAAAATATGGTGAAAAGGTCGGCGTAAAAGCAGCGCAAGTCAAACGGGGGCCACGTAAAGTCTCCTGAATAACTTAGCTTGGTTGCGGTGTTTTCGAAAACCCTCACCGCTTGTCGGTTCGCCTGTTTAGCACTCGGGACAGAACCTTTGACCTTGAGGTGCCACGACGACCCGCGAGTGTTTTACCTCCATATTCCTGGACTTGCCCTGCTGTGCGTTTCCTCGCCTATTAATATTTCATGAGGAATATTTTCTGTTCAAATTTTGCACTTCTGCTGGAGATGAACGATTCTCAAAAATGGCTTGTAATAATAGATACGATGCTGTTCGCAAAGAATGGGAAGGATCTTTTTTTGCCTGCCTGTGAGTGACTGTGGCGGAGGGCAATAAGCATAACAAATATGGAGCACAGTCGCAGGTAGTTGCCGTTCCTTTCGCGAAACGACGGGGGGCGGCCGGGAAAAGGGGGCGGCTGAAGCTGCGGACACCTACCGGGCACAATAAAATGTCCTGTTTCCAGACGACTCTGGGACAGAGACAAGTACGAGGCTAAAACAAGAGGTCCGACCCGTCGGCGTGACCGGCTTTCAGCAGTTTGAACCCGTCGCGCTGGAATCGGTCACTTCCGAGCGGAGAAAATGCGCAGAATCCCCGTTTTTACTTATTTACTTGGTTAGGAAACTTCTTCAGGTGAATTTCGGGGAGTTATTGTTTGCCTGAGATGCGAGGTTATTTACTGGCGGTTTACGCCGTTGTCGAGCTGATTGATGGAAAATTCATAGCTCATTGTCAAGCTATTATTGAGGGCGAGTGTGTAAATCTCTGCCAAGCTGTCACTGCGACGGTGGCACCTTACGTCAATATTCCCTTGTTATTGTTAACTATTATTTATTTGACAACTTTCCCCTTCTGCACTAACCTACTTACACTGATTTACCTCCCTAAACAGCAGGGCAGTTTTTACCGCATCACTTCCAGCTGAGGATGCTGACCGGTGGCTGCACATCAAGACGGAGGTTCCAAAGAGGTCCTTCGGTGAGCCTAACCCTGGCAGGTGACACACACACACACACACACACACACACCCCGCAGCCGATGGGGTTGCAGTGTGTTATGTCACCCTGCAATGTCCCCAGCAAAGAGGGGTGAGCGTGACAGCGCTGTCTTACCTGACAGGGACCCCTTTGGAGGCCGCAGGATGGTAAGAACTTGCAGCCAATGAAACGGAAACCTCTCCCAGAATGAGGGCCACACGCATCCAGATCTGGTCCCCACGGCGATGACACCGGGCCGCGAGTCCGTCCGAATCGAGCCGCCGCTCCTTCGCTCCCTCCGTTTCCCTGACAAAGTCGCTTTCTCCACGTTCTCATGTCCCACTGATGTCAGAGCGAGGAACGTGGGATCAACGTACGAGCCGCCGCCGCCGCCGCCGCCTGTCCGTTTATGCTGGGGAATTCGGCCTAAAACCCAAAAGCACTTTTTCACGCTACCTGAACGCTTCTCCTTGGCACCTCCTTGAAAGGATATTTTTGTTCAGCATCAGCCCTAAATTCAAGTGAAGTGACTCATACAAGATTCAGTACACTATTTTTTCATGCCGGTACTTTCTGTCCTAATAGAAAAAAAAAGACCAGCCTTGTTTAATCTGTCAACACGTCACTCTCCTTACACTTTAATCTCAAAAAATTATGGTTTTTCCTTTCTAAAGGTGCCTTCATTTTGTTTTATTGTATTTTGGTTTTTTTGGGGGGGGGGTATCTACTCTGTTCACTCTCCAGTTGAGATAAAATTGGATATCTATAATTCAGTACACAATTCAGGAAATTTTGAAAACAATGTGTGGAGGGGCTGTAATAAGAATAACCCTTTAGACCCGAAATTGTCATTATGACATATACAGTAAGAGCCGAATAAAACGCTAAACAGCCGCGCCTGTTTCCCGCTGCACGCACCTGGCTGACGGGGGGGATTTATGGCATGAATAATATCGGACGCATCGTCTCATATAATTTTGATCTGAAAGAAAGGAAGTGCAATTTCTCCTGTTTGCAGTCGTGTTAAAGATATTAAAGGTTTCCGATCGTCGCTGGGACTTCCACGAGATTGTAGCTATTTGAAGTTATTGCATTTTGGCTGCAATATAACCGCGGCACCTCAGTGTGCATCCGGACTAATGTCACCAGACGCGACACACAAGGAGGTTTCTGCTCCTCTGTGAGGTTCGGACAGAGGAGGCCCGAAGGTGCGGTTGGGAAAACCGCATCGCGCTGGATGACGATAAATCCACGACGAAACCAGCTCGTCGTCGGCAGGTGTGTTTTTAGCGTGGATGTCAGGGCCACTCGTCACCTGTCGGCAAGTCCTGACTTGCAGACCAAAGGTCCCCAACCTGAACTACAATCCTGTTGGGAGTTTAATATGTAATATATAAAAAAAGATTTTATGTACATTTTGACTTTACAAAGGACCCGGTTTCAATGTTACCCTGATTTTACGCTGAACTGACACAGTAAAAATGCCACAGCTGTGTGAACTGCCAAACCGCAGCAGATACTGTAACTTAATGCGAAAAAAAACAGATAAACAGTCATTCTACACAGAATCCAGGCCATAAATTTGAATTTGTTTCACACTTTCCTGCCAAGTCCAATCATTTCATTCAGTTCTGTCAATGAGACGCATAAATGGGGAGAATGAAATATTTGACGAGTCGAATAAAGAGTCGATCGCAACTGTCTGCGTGTCGCGGCCACAAAGACCGCCGCTTAAAAGGAGGCGAATCGCGGGAATCGCAAATTGTTTTGGCAAAGAGGTGTTTTTCTGTCTGACCTTCAGGGGGTAGAAGCCCTGTTTCCACACGGACTGGAACTGCTCTGATACACGTCCATCTCCCTCGTGCCCACAGCACCAGCCTTGTTGTCAAGCAGATGAATTTGATTTAGTCGAACGCTGACTGTGTTCCAGTCGGACGGCACCGAAAGAAAAAACAGGAATCGATACTTATTGACTCGAACCCAATTAATATTTGCTTGCATGTTTCTGTCTGTACTGTAGAACAAGATTATAAATCCAACGGCAGAAAACGTTTCAACACTTTCATTTGGTGGAGGTGGACCAGGTCTGCGCTCAAGAACATGTAGTAAACCAGCTGTATGTTGTTTAATAACTTCTCACCCCCGCTGCCGAGAAGGTGGTGAACTGCGCGGTGGAGCCGCGTGAAGGAGAGCAACACACACGCACGCACTCACACACACACTCACACACACACGCAGTTTGTCCTTGAAAGGACGCCGGGACAGAATGACAGAGTGGAGGAGATCAATCGTGTTTTTGTTTTGTAGTCACAGTTGAGGTATTGCTGTCTGGGCAGCAGGTGGCGCAGTGGTTAGGACTGCAGAGAGACACAATCTTTGTTTCTCTTGGGTTCAAATCGTCAGACCTGCTGAAGGTAAAAACATTCAATGAGTTCAGTAAACGTGACCTGCTGTATAAATGGGTAAATCGGTGTACACGTGCTGTAGGACAGTTTGGACGGAGGGGCAGGTGAATGATTAATCATGACATAGAATAAAAACAGTGTTTTGGGTGTCCTGTGTGTGTGCGTGTGCGCGTGTGCGTGTGTGTGTGTGTGTGCGTGTGTGTGTGTGTGTTTACTCTGGTTCCCTCTTCTCCAGCCTTTCCTGTCCTATAAAATGCAGGGAAAATTGGCTGCCTGTGTCAATAATGAATCCACACACTGCAGCTCAGTCTCACGCCGCCTGCTTGCACTGAGGCCTGAGGAGACGTGTGGAATGAAATTTGCAGCATCACAAAGAGAAAAACCAACAAAACGGGAAGTAACATTTAACGTCACCGTTTTACCCTCTTTATTCATTTTCTGCAGAAACCTTTTAACGGTCTATTTGTCAGGTGGAGAACGTAAGCGCGTGCGACGGTCTCTTCTCTTTGTCGGGAGGCCTGCCACCCGCGGGCCTGGCCCCGGGATCGGGGGTCTTTGTCTTCCGAGAGCCGCGTTCTGGCTTTGTGCGACGAGTCGATCCTCCTCCGCGCTTCTCCGCTCCTCACACGCGGCGTCGGGCTCAGCCGCTCGCCGCTGCCTTGTGCCACACCTGCTTCTCTCTCCCCTCGACTTCTTGCGCGAATCACTGGTTGTGTCTTCACTTTTGGTTCCCCGCTGTCCGTGTCGAGGTTTTCCAGCGCCAACGGGCCGACCCGCACGGTTCCGAAAGCCCCTCCGTCCACAACTGCTGCTCCGGTTCCTCGGAGCGACACGGATGCGGGAGAATTAAAAGCGCCGCGCGCAGCAGTTATTCCAGGTCGCGCTGGAAGTGCCCAAACATCCCTGACGTGGTTTTCTGCTGACAAACTATGTGACGTTGCCACGATGCTGACAGTGCCGGTTGCTGCGTGTTCACTTCCTGTGGGCTCCGCATCCCCCCGGATCATCTCAGCCGCGTCTCTGTCTTCGCAGCTTTGCTGCCCTTGCAAAAAATCCTTAAAAAAGTCACATTTCTCTTTGACTTCTTGCATCTTTGCCTTGGCAGCAGGTGGTGTAGCGGTTAGGGCTGCAGCTCCCACTCGAAGGAGCCGCATCAGAATCCCACCTTGAGCAAGGTACTTACCCTGAATTGGTACAGTAAAACCCACCTCAGTGTAAAACGGGTAAAACAGTGTAACTTACACAGTAACCATCCTTGGAGAAAAGTGTCAGGTAAGATGAATAGGTGTAAATGTAGTTCTTGTCTGCAGATGATTAGGTGGCTTTACAGGATGTTTTGGCGAAAACAGCGGGGACCCTAAAAACTTCCGCGTGGAAGCAGTGTGAAGACTCAAAGTGCTGACATGTACAAACACGGATCTCCCAATTATCTTGACTGATTCTGTGCGCGAGACAAGACGACGAAGAAAAAAGCGTGAAGGAAGAGGAGGGTCTTCGGCACCTCGGAGAAGCCAGGTGCCTCAAACAAACTCAAAGGTTCCTTCGGCGCGCTTTCAGAAGCGGCGCGGCTTGGAGGAAAAGATCAAGTGTACGTTCGCACAAAGAGCGAGCGGAGCAAACAGGTGTAGGCGGGTGACTCTCATTACTGCCTCGCGTTACTCCGCTGTGGGGGACCGCACCGGTGGTCCGACGAAGCCGGGGTCACAAAAGTGTCGATAAGGCACGTAATCGATCGGGACAAATTAACCGGTTGATTGTTTGCCCTTCGGACGGAATGTAAGATCGCAGGTGACGCAATGACACTGCACGCGAACCTGAGCTCACAGCGGCACGACACAAAGGCAGCAGTGACAATACAAGGGCGTCGGGTACGGAACGCCGTGTTTCTGTACATTCCAAATGCGACAGTTTGAAGTAACAGCTGGAGCGTTTCCAGCTGAGCAGCTGAAGGTGGGGCTCTGATCGTGTGAAAAGAGCTCCGTGCGCTTGAGGGGGCCGATAGCGGCTGAGGTCAGAGGTCACGAGGTCAGAGGGAAACAACCTGCTTAGCCAGCACTGCTCCAGCTACGTGACACTAAAGACCTGCGGACAAGACGCGGTCATCCCTACCTTACGAGGGTAACGCGTTCCCGAAAAACCTTCGTCTAATGCGGACCCTCATAAATCAGACACGATTATTTTTAGCGCTAAATTTTTCCTGTGTTCCTGAGACCCATTTTTGCTAAAACATCATCAAGTTCCATAAAATGAACACAGTTACTTCAGGAGTTAACATCAGTCGTCGAAATGACGCGAAATAACACGGCGCTTTCCCGTCATCGCTCCGTTGTACTGTAGGTCTGTCTGGCTGCGAGTGCTGCTCAGCGTTAACGTCTCAACGTGATGTTCAGTGCAAAAAACCAAACGTTTCGGAAATCGGACGGAGAAAACGATTCGAAAGAATCGACACCCGCAAAACTGGCTGGCACTGCCAGTCCAAACCGGAGTCAGGAATACCAGCAGGTGAAAGTGGCAAACAAGGGGTCATGGAGAGCCATGAACCAAACTATAACTTGGAAGAAGACATCAGATTTGGCTCTGCTCTCTGGGCTCTGCTCTCTGCTGGGAAGAGAACCTGAATCTGGTCTTTGTAAATGTGGAAAAAAAAATGCTCTGTAAGCCAAAGTAGGGGTGTTAAACTAACCCCTGGTGAGGTCACATTCGCATAACTGGAATGGAAGCATCTGCAGGGATGATGTATATGGAACATGACCCATTTTTACCTACATCCATCTCATTCTGCTTCCAGCACTTTCTCCCTCTGACCAGAGAACTGCACCTATCACAGTGTAACGTAAGTGACGTACGTGCTGGATTCGCACACGCGGCCCACACGTGTGCGACTGAACTCCACGAGCGAAGACGACACGGTCGGTGGTCTCTGGAGACCATATGCTTTTTGTCAATAACGTGGGTCAATAGCGGTTCGCCCGTAGAAGACACGTTTATGTAGAAATGCTTCGCGTGAGCGATCCAGAAGCGCTCACGCTGCCCTTTGGTTCAGCCGACGTGTGCCGGCGCTCCGTCATGTTTTATGCATGACATATTTTCACAGACCGTCTCTCTAGGCCGTATCTCCGTACTGCGGAGCTCGAGGGGGTCAGGATGTCTGTCGAGGAAGAGTTACGAGTCAAACGGCGGCTTCCGCAGCTCCTCGATTTAAACGTGTGGACCGGCCAGGCTGACGGCGGATCTAAGGCGCGTCGAGCTCACGTGTCAGTTGCCCCTCCTGCTCGTGGTGCCACGACGCCGCGGGTCGTTCCTTCGTCGCTGCGCGAAAGCCGGAAAACTACAGGAACTGTTTTATTCATCCTGGAGGAGAGGTTACTGATCTCGTAAAGAGCCCGATAAACAGGAGAGACCTCCCTAGAGTGGGAACATAAATATGTGGTCTGTGCATAATTGCAGCGAGTTTGCAGTTGGGAGGAGAGCAGAGCCGGTGCTCATTACTAGTCGCCCTTATTGGCGCTTGAATTAGCAATAATGCAGAACCCGGTACCGCGGTGGGCTTACGTAACGCTTCAGCCCCTTTATTCCACCACTGAGGTGGGACACAAACTTACTGGGACAGGGGTCATTCAAACAGTCAAAGGGACGTCAACCAAAAATCGGAATCAACCGCTTGTGTGTTTCTGTTGAACCGCGAGAAAAATCGTGTCTTTGCTCGGTTGCGGAATGTAAGCTGTTGACTCTTATAGACGTTGGCAAAGAAACGCGTGTCGCTGCTGGCCTCCTCGCGAGAAACTCCGTCTATAAATATACGACTGACTCAAGCGTCTAACTCGGTTCCAGCAGAAAAGTGGGCATCTGACCTGCTTCGTAGAACTGAGCGAATGAATGAAAGGAAACCGCGCATTTGGTGCTTTGAAAATTTTCATGGACCCTGGTGGAATTTTGTCATTTTCTAAACTTCTTTGCGTGTGCCGGTGCGTGTTTTGCCGTGTGCGGATTTTCCCGCTTTTCTACCCCGATTCCGTTAGTTAAAAAATTGCACGGTTCGAGTCCGGAACCGTGCCGGTGAATTTGCCAGGTAGCCTTTGCGCGGACCGACCGTCTCCCCCCCTCCTCGCCTCCGCCCGGCGCCGCGGGGAAATGAGAAATCAGAGAAGAGCTGCGCTGATGGCAATAAGACTGCGGGATTTAAATGAGATGAACGGGAGACGCGGCGACCCGTGTGCGCGAGGCGCGCGGGTAACGGTCGCGTGTTTTATCCCGGCCCGCTCGCCCGCGTGCCGGATGATTAATTGCCGTGGCGACGTGAACGAGAACGTGTGGCAAACAGCTCGGTGAGCGACATCGAGGGCGAAGCTTCGGGAGAGCGCCACGTGCTCCTTTTATTTATGAGTGGCCTGCTGAATTATTTAGTCCAAAACACTCTGCATCGCAGCCACAGTGTGCATTTGGTCGTGTTCCGGATTATATTTCACTGAGATTCTCTCCAAACCGATCCACATATTCAGATCTGCGTCGCCGTAGACGGGAGGAAACGCGAAACGTGAAAACGCGCCGCAGGCGGTGCCCTGCGTGCCGAGTGACCTTCCGGCAGGTTCCGGGCTCTCGGCCTCTGGGTCTGCGGTAACCCGCGTGGGGTCAGCGCTGGACGGACCCCGCCGAGATCGGTGGGTTGAGGACGTGCGGGCCCGCAGGGCCCCTTGTGTTCAGCACTGTGCGTCATTAAAAGTTATGAACGCGCAGCGATCTATATGGGCCAGCAGTGAGGATTCTTCACGTATGGTACGACGCTAGAACATTCCACAGCTGACTTAGATGAAACCGACACACTGACACTGGGACTCACCCGCCAAGCGCAGTGGATGTCATTTTTCTCCATCGCTTTTCTCCAAAGTGACTCAGAAGGTACACTTACGATCCACTTACCCTGATTTAATCCATCTACACAGGCAAGAGGCCTGACCGCTCTGCCCCCTGCTGCCTGACCCATGGCTGGAGAAGGAACGGCGTGGAAACAGGAGCTATGCTGTCCCGCTCAGTCCGGGATTGCCGCAGAAAGCCCCTTCCTGCGGGGGCCCGGAATCCACCGGTTTTCACCGTTTCTCCAGTGACGTCCGCGAGGATCCGGAACGAACCCTGTTAATCGCCGTGGACGTGACAGGGTGACAGGACGCCGTCTCTCACCCGCTTCCGCACGCGTGCTCTTCCAACAGGCAGCTGGCAGCGTGTGAGGAAACTCCCCAAAGCTGCGCCTCAGCTTTGCACGGCACTCCTTTTTAAAACGTACATATATCTCTACGCCCACATTTTCCACATACATGCAGTATACAGTCCTGTGCAAAAGTCTCAGGCACCTGTGGGAAAAACGCTATAAAGCGAGGATGGTTCCAGAAATAATGCCATGAATATTTATTACTCAATAAACCTTCTAAAAAGTGCAGTAGACAAAAAAAACCTCAATCAGATCAATATTTGGTGGGACCACCCGTTGCCTTCAAAACACCATCAATTCTCTTATGCAAACTGGCATGCAGTTTAAGGTAGAGGTTGGTAGGTTCCTCCAAACATTTTGAGGAACTGGCCACAGTTCTTCTGCAGACTTTGCCTCTCTCTGCATGTCCTCCCAGACTGACTTGATCATGTTGAGATGAGGGCTCTGTGGGGACCAGACCATCTGTTGCTGAAGATAGTTGTGTATGACTGAGGTTGGGTGTTTGAGGTCATTCTCAGGCTGCACAATGAATTTGGGACCAACCAGAAACCCCCCTGATGGGAGATAAGATGGAATGCTGGGTACATATAATGGTTTTACACCATAAATCAATCGACACACTCGCTCAGTTGGACTCGATGGATTATCCAACAGTTGATGACCCAACACGGCAAAAAAGCACCGGTAGCTTCTATAACTGCGACTAAACACGGCGGAATCACTGAAATGGCGATAACTTCATTGAAGAAGCGGCTGATCCGTCGGCTGTAATAGGAAGGAACCCAGCAGGCAAATGTTTCTGACAAATCACTCGTCCTCCTTTTCTAGAAGCTTCTCAAGACCAACCTCCAGCCCCAGAACCCTCGGTTACTGGTTGAGTCGCCGCGTAGTTCAAAGTACCCGGGTCTTTGTACCTCCCTGCTGCCGTCGGATGTCTTTATGTATTTCTTCGTGTATCTGTATCTTCCCTGCAGTGAGGTTTCCCATCAGTCATCGGCGCTCGTCTCCGCTCACCTGAAGGACATTTCTGGCACCGCGGTGATTCCAGTGCTGAAATCTGGAAGTGCTTTGCTGGCGGTCTCGTATGCATCGCGCCCTTCGGAATAGTAATTTCACTGGAAACACATTTGAAAGAAGGTTTTAATTTGAAACGAGGTGGAAACCGTGACGTGGCTCCGTGCGGGAGGAACTCGACGTGTCCGACAAAGATTCGACGGCACATCTGGCGCCCGGGAGCCGCGTCTGACAGGTAATTAATAACACGTCTGCCGGCTGCGTAGCCCGTCTCCGTGGCATATGCGGGTCCGACCGTCACGCCTCGGGGAAACCGGAGCGCGCGGGACGCGACGGGCGCCGACGACGTGCGGCGCCCTGAAGTGGACATGTGTGTACGTACTGGGGGGCCGCGATGAGTTATCAGTTACGCCGAAAACATTTGGCAGGGCCACCGCTCTGGTTACAGAGGGACTGCGGCTGACCTGATTGTGAAAGTGAGCGTTAAATCATTTAAGAGGGACTTTGCCAAGATGATCCTGGGCAACAGATTCACTGTGATCTCATGGAAGAGAGGAGGTTTTTCATGTGCCGCAGCACCGCTCGCCCGCATGTCTTCTGAGGCCCACATCTACTTCTTAAACTGCGGAGAGTAATTAAACCGCTTCCTCTCACCGCCGGGCACTTGATCTTCAGCGTTACCGTTTCATGTCCCGTGTTTTGGGTCAATATAGTGATTTCTCCACACCAGTTTTCTGTGGCTCTTTGGAAGGTGTTTTGTGAACAAAGCGAGTTGGTGCTGGAACACAACTAACAGCTAGTCCTTTGACAAACGGTTTATTAAATGAAAAAACGTTTAGCCTAGTTCAGAGCAGCATGAATTCCAAGACCGAGTACAAATAAAGGCACCGCAGTAAAACAACCACGTGTCGCCGTCTCCCATCAGCCCCTGCGCCACCAGCACTTCTGAAAGTCCTGCACACTAAGCAGCTCCATCTGCTCGCTGGACTTGGGTTCTCACACCGCCCATATGGTGCTGCTCAGGCAGACATGTGGGCGGTGACCACGGGGGGGCGGTGGGGGGGGCGCTGGAAGCTCCCCGATTCCCATTGAGCGGCGTGAGGCGGCCGGTAGCGTGAGCGGCTCACAGCCGCACGGCCGTCTGACACGTCGGGGCTCTTGTAGCCGCCGACTAGAATGACAAACAGAAAGTGAAAGGTCACATTTTCAGTTGTCAGCTGAGAACCAACAGAAGTTATCGTTGTGGGACACGTCACCTACACAGACCTCCCACAGAGTCACGCGGTGACCCGGCGCCCCGTCCTGCTGTAGTGCCGTTGACCGAGGTACTGGTACCCGACCTGAGTAGCGTAAATAAACAAGCGAGTAAATCTGTAGCGAAACCTCTCCATGGAACCCGAGTCCAGCGAGCAGACAGAGCTGCTTAGCGTGCAGCAATTCAGGAGGGCTGAGCACTGGGCTGCTGGGAAGAGGTTTACCAGGGAAAAAATGACCCTGCTGTGTAAAGAGTAAATAAGCGTGCTCGGCGGTGACTTTACTAAAGTAAAATGTGCGCCGCGTCGCAGGCGCGGCGAGGAAGGCCGCGGTAGAACCGTAATCTCGCTTCTCCACGGTTCCGTCCGCGTGCGGCGAACCGCGAGGGTCCGCCCGCTGTCCCGGTGTCCTTTTCCGATCCGGCCGCGGGTCAGAAGGAAAAACCCGGCCGGAGAGGATCTCCCGCATTTGCATTTTACCCAAATCCTGCGATGACACGGGACACCGAAGTAATAAGGCACCTGCTTCGACGCCCGGAACGTAAACGCGCTCCGACTTTACAGGTGCGCGCTTAGCATTCAGGAAACCCGAGCGGCTCGCGCGTCGCGCCGCCCGCACATTAAGACGGCGATGATGGACAGAGCTTGACCTTCCGGCGCGCCATTTCCAAGTGGAAGGTTAAACAAGGCAAACCTGAGCGCGGATATTAGTATGCGAGCTTAATCACGCAGGGATGTGCAAATCAACAGTCTATTAGCATAGACGGCGCACGCGTTCACCGGCCATTATCCGGCACAGGACCCTGCGCTGATTCGCAGGACAAAATATTCTAAATTCTAATTGTATATGTATATATGCACAAGCTGGCCTTATCAGTGCATGTTCTTCAGTCGGGCTGTAAACAAATGTATACTGATGGTGCTTCCTGGGTAGCAGATACGCTCTCGACGCCTTCCGTTCCTTCTGCAGCGACGTCACGCGCGTTTCAAAAAAATAAAAACAAGACGGTGGCAACCGAAGGGGCCAAAAAGCGAGCAGGTATGCCTCAGTCGGATGAGCCGGGCAAGCGGACGGAGAGAAGGCTGGAGAAAGTTTTGGTTTGTCATCAAAAACGCGGCACACAGGCGAGGTGACAATAGCGGCGTATGAGGTTATGCGGGAAAAGCAGATGAAAAACAGTGCTTTCGGGGTCCTGTGCCGGGCCCGACGCGAGCTTCATTAGCGCTGTATGCATTATGGAACGTCAGTCGCCTCCGAGTCGCACGGACGGAAGAAGCCGATCGGGGCTCTTGCTAACATGTGGACCTACTGTATGATTCATGGTTCTTCATCCTATTTTCCAGGCTCCCTGTAGATCATATAGGTGAAGAAATTCTGAATGGAATGTGATGCACTGGAAATAATGAAGCATCATATTTTGACGGTTTTGACCTTATGCTGCGCTGGAAGATGAGGGAAAAAGTGCTCAAACTAAAGTGCTGATGTGTCCGCAGGAACAGAGATTAGATCGGTTATGTTTTCTGTCCGAGGGCACGGATGGACTCCTGGAGGAGGCTTCTAGGGACGTGGATGATGCTGTGGATAAAACCTGAACTGTCACTGGAAGCACAGATGATGAGGCTGAGTTTGCTGGACTTTGGACACGACGTGAGAAGACTGGAATGTGTAGAAAAGAGGACGGCGACGGGAAAGGCTGGAGGAAAAAGGGAGGAACGAGCAGCAACCGGCTGGACGGACCCGGGAACAGTGAACGCAAGCGGAGGACAGAACTTTCTGGAAGAAAGACAGCTAAAATGTCAACAAGACGCTCCTGTCGTCGTGCTTCCGCAACTCTGAATTGTTTCCTACTTGCCCACTTACAGTCGGGCCGTGATGTTAGACACTTTATGAAGCAAAGCAGACCGAACTGCTTCTTAGTTTCCAGGATCTTTTATTCTTACGTTTATATATTCATTCATTCATTCATTCATTCATTCATTCATTCAGACCCTTCCAGCTTAAAAAAAAAAAAACACGAGCGGATTAATGTGACATCACAGCACGGCGTGACAGATACGTTCCTTCAAAACATCAGACGTCCATTTAACCCCGTTGTCCTTCAGACTGGGTTCCGCACCCTCCGCCGCCCACCCGCTCGCGGCATCGGTGCCAAAAACGGGGCGCCTCCATATCCATAACCCTCCCAGCAATCCATCACTGCGGCTCTGTGTAATTCCTGGAAAGAAAATAAACTTGTTTTTCGCTCAAATCTGCTTGGGTGTTTCGCAGTGGGCCAGTAATAAGGTTTGGCTTTTTGACGATTGATCTCTCAGAGCTTTTCTGATAGCCACCATCATTTCGCCCGAGGAGCGGGCCGCCGACACGTTGGCTTTCTAATCTAGAGAGCGGTCGCGATGGGCGCCCGGCTCCCTCGCTTTCCACCGCAGATAGCGGCCGGACAGTCGGCAGAAAGAACGCGTTTGCGCCTTCTGCTAGCGTGCGGACGGTTACTGAACGTGCTGGAGAAGTGCGCAGCATCCGGCTGGAGAGCAGCAAGTGCGCATGCAGGCAGTTTGCTGCGGAGTCTTTGAGAGGAGCACATGTGACTCATAGCCCCTTTGGGCACGAGCTGGAAGAGAAACTGACATCCTGACAGCTTAAGTGCAACTTCCAGATCTGGGAGATAAATGTGTCTTCGGCTGGGCTGCTTCCCTCTTAAGGGACCGGAGAGGTGGCCTGGATAGCGAACCGGAGCCCGAGGTGGAACAACACACTTCTTCTCCCCTGGGTGAGGTCACAGAAGAATCTGCCGCTGCCTTCCCTGCTTCCCAGGTTCTGCTCCTACCCAACCCCCTCTGAGCCGCCATTAAAATCGCATCTGTACAGAAGGCCCCGATGTTCCGGGTTCTTGCGGGGAGGAGAAGGAGAAACCTGGGGGGTGTAGAAAAGGGGAAGGGAGACGCGCACGTGAGAAGGAAGGTGGAGACGCGGCAGCGACCGGAAGCGCGGCGAGAAGACGAGACGTTCGGATGGGATCGGTTTGGCCGGCAGGTGTACCGAAGAGAAGGCGGATGCAGAGATGGGCGTGGCGTCGAGATTGGAGGCGCGCGGCCGGGAGGGGTTGCCGGGCGCCCGCCCCCCGGCAGCTTCCGGCACCTGTGTGGGCCGAGTGCGAAATCTGGTTTGCGGCCGCGGGCAGGGATGCGCTCCGCTCCGGGGGCTGAGCCACGGAAGCAGCACATATGAACAATATAAACCATTTCAGGTGTTTTATGAGCTCTGGAGAAAGAGTGGGAGTCCGCAGCTCTGCACCTTTGTTTCCGTCCGTGACATTTGAATTGAAACAATATGGCTGCACCTGACAGTAGGATGACCAGGCCAAAAAAATGGTTTTTGCGGCAGTCATATCGCCGCCGAGTATAAATAACTGTGGAAGTAGCTAAATATAGAAGCGGTAGTTTAGTCATAACGGGTAGTAACGGGTGCCTCGTACAGTTACTTAACCGGCGCCGCCGGGCGCCAGGCCGGGGGCTCGAACCCTGGACAGCGTGCAGGTCGACCGCAGGTACCGATTTAAATAATTCACAGTCACGTCGATAATCGGCGCTGAAGATCTTAACGTCGGTAGGTGATGCAGGCGTTTAGCCCCAAGTCACAGATTAATCATAATTAATGGTAATCAATGCTAATTAATACTAATTAATACCAAACGCCCGTTTGGTGGCTCATCCAGCGCACCACCTGGATGTGCTTTACCTGTCTGACGGGGGCGGGGCGGCACAATGCGGAAGAAACACAATGAGTTCGACCTCCGTCGAGGCACCGAAGGATACGAGCGTGTTTTGCGGCGCTCGCCCGCAGACCGTGTGTGTTCTGCAGGTGCGTTTACCTCTTCTAGGGTAACACGGGGTTAACCGGGGTGTACGTGGCCCACAGGGGGCGCCCCGCCAGCTCCCCCGCATCAGACTGTAATTGCTGCTCTGCATGAATTTGGATGCGGAGACCTGCACGAACTGTGTGTGTGTGTGTGTGTGTGTGTGTGTGTGTGTGTGTGTGTGTGTGGTAATCGGGGTGGTGTCTGTGTTCTAAGGGGAGGGGGGACCACTGAGGATGCCTATCAGTCTTCTCAGTAGGCCATCAAGTGGCCCAGTAAGGAAATGCAGGTGCGAGAGCACATCTCCTGCCGGTGCCACTGTGGTCCAGCTGCCTCCCTCTGCCCGGCTGTTTTGGTATCTCTCCTCGCCTCTCTCTCCATCCCAGCATCTCTCTGCCTTTCGCATACATTTCCCTCCCTTCTCTCTCTCCTCTCGCTCTCCCAGCCTCTCCTCCTCCTCCTCCTCCTCCTCCTCCTCCTCCCTCCCTCTCTCTCTCTCCCTCTCTTGCTAGCAGCACTGCGTGCTCCTCTTTGACAGCAGCGCCGCGTCTCTCCAAAGAAATCCCATCCCTCACTTTTCCGCCGTTCACCTTGCCGCTCTCATTACCGTCACGGACGACCGGAGAGCGAGCACAGGTACCGGCCCTCCTTGCCCGCCGCGCTCCGGTCTCCTTCCTTCTGTCTTTTTTTGAAATCGTCGTGGGAAGACTCGCACTTTTTGGGGGCTTCCGGGGGCAGTGTGGCGCGGCGCGGTGCTGTGCGCGGCTCATGTGCCTCTGTGCTCTCTTGTCTCTTGCAGCTGGTTTGGGGCCTGTGTCTGGAATAAGAAAGCTTTGCTGTTTCTGACTGGAGAGAAGAAAGATAAGACTCCTCTGGATTTCCAAGCACACGAGATCCGGACGTCTCGGTGAGTTCTCCTCTCCGTGCCGCCGCGCTGCGTCCGCCTTCTTCTCCCTTTTGCACGTGTGCTGCTTCCCCTTCTCGCCCGTTTCCGGCGCAGTACGAAATCCCAGTTTCTGGGCGCGTGTTGGAAGCGACCTGTCCGGAGGCAGGAGTTCCCGCCCACTTCGTCCCACCGCGGCGTGGGATCGGGCGCAGGGGGAGGCTCGGCTCGCGCGGCTCCTCCGCCGGGGGGATTTGTCGGCCGCAGAACGTCGCGAAACAGGTGCTGAATGTGTGATAAGGGAACTTGAAATGTGGCCCCGCAAAACACTGGCTGGCTGTCACGCTGAGCGTCGCCTTAGACCTTCCCGCTGTGCGAGACGAGCTATCGGATGTCAGTCACTCATCTGTTCTTCATCCGTCTGGGATAAGAGGGCGACGCGTGTGAGATTCTTCTAGAATCGATCTCAGCACTGCTGTTTGTCGTGCCGGATATGTTGTCGTGCTCGTGCGGAATAAATTCGGGCTATTGTTAGCGCAACCGGTGAGAAACGGGCTTCTGCCGTCGCTGCGAATCACTGTCATCATTTGGCCGACGCCGTGTTCGACCGGTTCGAACCCGTACCCGTCGCGCTGCTGTAAACCCTGCGCCCACGTGGCGCCGACCCGCCCCGCGACATCCGGACGGGTAAAGTTTGGTCGAACTTGCCGGCGTCCCGCCGGGCGGGCTGGAGTGTTTCCAGGCCGAGGGAGGGGAGCGCGAGCCGCCGCTGTGGGATGTTCTCTTTTCGCCGCTGATGTCATTTCACACCAATTGGAGCGGCAGTGGCCGGTGCCCCCCCCCTCACCCCGCCCCACCCCGCCATGTTCCCCCACCTTTCTACTACCCCCTCCAGAGCTGGTGTAAGAGCTCAGTTTCGTAATTACGATAAACCTTGGCTACGCTCTGAGTGACACATTTCTCAACCCCCCCCCATTCTGCACACAGCTACAGTGCAGATCCGCTGCTCACTTTTCCCAAATGAACAAGCGGTGTTTGTTTTTCTGTAAGACGGACTGTTGTTGGGATTAATGGTATTTCTGAAGAGGCTGGAAAAACCCCTCGTTTCCCTCATCTCTCCCCTCTTAGGTCCAACTCTGCCGCGTTCAAACCAAAAGTTAATTCAAACTTCACCTGAAGCACAAAGATTCTTTAGCTCTGTTGTTTATTTATTTATTTATTTATTTATTTATTTATTTAAAATTCCGAACCGCAGACCCCTCCGGTTGTGGGATGGAGACAATCTGTGGAGCTGGTGTGGACAAACCGCTTGGAAAATGGTGGGTTCAGCACAGCGGCTTGACGGAAGCCCTCCTCTGCTGGAAGATGCGGCTTTCAGGTGAAGAAGCATTGTGGGAATTTGTCCGGCGCGGCTTCCTGTTCGCGTGGACTTTTGCACGGTCCGTTCATCTTACCGCAGACGTGTAGCAGTGGGTCGTCTGCAGGCTTTTTCACCTCTGAACCTTTGGCTACCCGGGGTGACCTGCGAGGAGGGGGTCTGTGCTGTGGGACCCGACGCGGGGGGGTGGGGGGGAGGTTGAGCAGTCACATGGAGCTGGACGGGGCTCAGTTTGGTCCAGAAGATCTTCCCTTTTCATCCCTTTTTAAATACAACAGTGACGGAACGCCCATACGATTCTTTCACGTCTATTTGCCGCTTTGCAGGTCTAATTCCACAGATTTTAAAGCTGTTTAAATATGAAATGGTCTGTTTTCGCGATATTTGTGTGGGTGTGTTTGGTGCCCGTTAATAATAATAATAATAATAATAATAATAATAATAATAGTCTGAGTTTATAAATCACTGCGCAAACAATGATGCTCATACCAAAAATGAGATTTTCCAGCTGCTTTTGTTGCAGACAGAAACGTGCGGATCGTCTGCTCCGCTCCCTTCCCTGTCGAGGATCTGCACATGTGTGGGACCATCGCAAATCCGTGCCCACGCTGCACTTTGTACTTACTCAGCCATCCACTGTTATATGCGATATCCTTGGCAGTAATTTTTTAATGGAAGTCCAAGGCTGAATGTAACTTGGCTGAGTGAGTGCAATGGAGATCCCCCGCGGGGGGGTGGCTGCTTAATGCGATGTGAAGGGCCGGTCAGTTGGCCCGGGGAAGGCGGACCGCCTCTCTTTGTGTCGTGAGCTGGATCCCGCCGGTAGGCGGCGCCGTTTCTGATGGCGTTCCAGCAGAGGAGAGTCGCTGTCACTTCCTGGCAGCTGAGCTCATTTGGAAAAGATCATTCAGCGTTTTTTCTGAAAGGGCCACTTTGGCTCTTCTGGCCCGTTTTCCTCTCGGCCCGCGAAAGCACGCCGGCGGCGAGGAGCGTCGGACGCCGGCGAACGGCTCTCGTCTGCGTTTCGAGGACGCGTCTCCCCCGGATTACGCTTCCCGTCCGAGCGGAGCGCGCGACTTTAAAGCGGCGCCGTCGCTGTGTACCTGCTTATTCTCCCCAGGGGCGGCTCTATAATTATAGTTTATGAAATGCAGTCCTATGACATAATCAGGCCACTGCTAAGCGATGGCGCAGGTTTGTCACAACAAAGGCAGAGGCAAGTGCCACATCACTTATTTATTTATATCCCTTCCATAAATTTGCTGAAACATCAGAGGCGTGGGAGGGGGGGGGGGGGGGG